>LPNX010904453.1:917797-991614 GCA_001517045.1 Pseudotsuga menziesii
ATCACGTGACCAAAAGTGGTCATTTATCTTGGTCTTTTTTAGTTATCTCGCTTAAATTTATCAATTTTGGTCATTTATCCCTTGAAAAAAACTATTGTGACCAAAAATTTTGGTCTCCTGGTCACTAATATCTCATTTTCCACTAGTGGTCTTATTGATCATTACTACTTTTCGATTAGAGAGATGTGCAAAAAGAAAATACCCATCAAGGTAATCAGGGATATAACTCTCCACAGAGTACTATTCACCATGTAGCACATCTTAGTGAGCCAAGGGAATCACCAAGCATCTCGTGCATATACTCTACGTCTTGGAGGCAATGGTGCCTACGATCTTCAACTGGGTGGAATCCCTACTTGCTACTCTCAAGGAACAACTGACCAAGTTTTGATGAGGAGAGTTGAAGCAATTTGGATATGGCACTATCCTAGTGTCTTTTTTCTTCGAGAGAGTACCACACCTGAGGCCACAAGTGGCCTTCACTGAGTTGAGGGTACAAGATTCTTGTATGTTGTGTTGGGTGGAGGTTATGGCCCACCATGGTGGCAGAGGATCCAAGGTCAATTACAGGACAACATTCTTTTGATGGCTAGATGATCAAATCCTCATGATTGAGTACTATGCATATGTTGGTATAGAATTTAGGGGGGATCTCAATCTGGCCCTACCAATAGATTCGTAGTTGGGTGATATGGGTGAATGAGACACTAAGACATGGATTTTTTTGTGTTTTATGTTTTATGAATTGTATGTATATTAACAAGACCTACTTTTATGATGAAGATGTGGGATTGACATGACCTGGGGGTTCATCTCCCATTGATAGGAGAGAGGGGGCCCATTTTGTACATAGAGGATATGACAGGATGACCGATCTAGAGGAGAAACTCAACCACTTGACACTAGATATATTATCAGACATCACTATGGATGAACTCCATAGATGGTACCAGAGACAAACCACGGGAGTGTCATGATGCTTCAAATGCTTTCTACGTAGAGTGGAAAGAGTCGTCATGTGCTATCACAAGCACCATTAGGGCCCCACATGATGTAGACAATGAAAGCTATCTAGATTCAATATTTTTTGTTATTTTGTATATCTAAAAGTTGATGTGCTTCAGTCAGACTCTTGAGACCATTTTTTTGTAAACCACACTTTTGATATATATATACACGGACTTATTTATTTGGTGGTCTATCTGTTTTCAATCATGGAATGATATTTATATGAGTTGTATGTCTTTTTACTATTTTATACATAATTACAATGAAATGTGTTATTTTACTTATCAAACATCATGAATGAGCAATGTACCAATATATCATGTAATTTGCAAGTGAATTTGAACTTGTTTTATAAGATCTTGGTACATGTTGATAAGTAATGGATTCGAACGACCTTTCCAACAAGCATGCTCTCCAAAAAATTCAAAGGAGCACCGGGTTTCGAATGGAATAAAAGTGATTTAAATGAGAAACTAATAACTAAGAGTCAATAAAGACTACCAAATTATTAATGTCACGAGACACAATTTTAGTTAGCAAACCTATCACCGCATTATACTCAACAATGTTATTGGTGGCAGGAATAATACAAACCGTTCCTGAGCTAACCAGGTCATAAGCTTGGGAATATAATACCCAGGTGGCTGAATCAAGATTTAGGGTGTGATGACAAGCACCGTCAACAAAAAAATAGAAGGCCATCTGATATGTAGAATCAAAACATGGGATAAACAACATTGGCAAGAACTCAACACCATATTGAAAATAACAAAACCACACTAAGAGTGAAAAATATACATATATACAAGGCACTTATGAAAAATATATCTCAAGCATAGTACCTTTTCATTTACAACTCGTTGTGAGGTTTCCCGAAAGGTATCCCATCATAGTCCACAAGCTCATAGGCCCCTTTTTTTATGAGACTTTACTTATGATATAAGGACTATACCACATTGATTCAAGCTTCCCCTTCCCAAGTTTTGCATGTCTCTGATCGTAGGTCATAATCGGATATCCTTCATTAAAAACATGAGGTTGAACTAATTTATCATATTTAGCCTTGATCTATTTTTTGTGTGACTCATTAGCCAAGGCGACATCCCATCGAGTGTCATCAAGGTTCAAAAGATAAAGGAAACGTTCTTCTTTGGTAGAAGTGTTGGGTAGAAGCTTAGCTGCAAATTTGAGTGATGTAATTTCACACTCGATAGGTAGGACATCTTCCAGTATGTAGACTAATTGAAAAGGAATAAAACCAGTTGTTTTGACTAAATTTTTGTAATCCCATAGTGTAGAAAAGAGACTTACGTTCCTATTAGATTTATTATATGCAACCATCCTACAAAGCATAGTATTCAAAACTTTGTTAATGGATTCAACCTGGCCATTATCTTGTGGATAGTAAATGGTTGATTTTTCGTGACAAAAACCCAACTTGGTACTCAACTCTGCCATCATTTGATTACGAAAATGAGATCCATGACCAGTTACTACGGCCTTCAGAACTCCAAACCGAGCTATGATGTGATTAAATAAGAAGAGGGTGGAAGTATTAACATCCTCTACATATGTAGGAATTGCCTCAGCCCATTTCATGAAATAGTCCAAAAATACAATAATGTAACCATGCCCCCCGACTAAGGTAGTCTTACAATGCATAAATTCAATCCCCCATTTGGAAAAAGGGCCAATGACAATGACGGGGTGTAACGGAGCAGGGTGGGTGAACTTTTTTGGATAGAAAATATGATAGGGTGGGAAATTTTTAACCACTTCATGACAATACTTAAATATTGAGGGCTAAAAGTACCCAACATGAATGATTTTCTAAGTTGTAGCCATCCCATAAAGATGACTACCACAAGCTCCAGAGTGGCATTCGTTCAGGACTTGTTCAGTATCGTCATGAGTGAGACATCATCAAAGGATGGATTCAATACCACACTAGTATAAGGTTTAATTAAGAATGAGGTAATACTTAGAATGGTGATTAATGCACTGGTGATTATCACGAGATATATTGGGATAAAACATTTGGGTCTAGAGATATATGATCAAATCCCCATACCAAATGGTCATTCACCCGAGGAAGATCACACATCTACTCCATGAATACTAGAGACTTCTTGGAAGTGGTACTAGCAAATTCAAGATCAATTTCCTATAGGATTACAATCCAACGAGAATATTCCCCCTAGTACCCAACGAGTAAGAATATAGTACATAGGGTTGTGATCTACAAGTACGATAGTAGTGCAAAGTAACATGTAATGACGAAACCATTACACAACGATGACTGTATCCAAAGCTAGATTCTCCACATGTGAATAGAGGGTTTCAGATTCAAGGAGATTCTTACTCAAATAATATATCACATGTTCCTGGTCGTTCGTATCGTCCTACACTAAAACCATACCAATGGTAGTAGTGTAGGCAGAAATGTAAAGCATAAAATATTTTGAATAATTTTGGGGGTGAAAGATAGGTGATTGTGTTATGGCATGTTTAAAATTATCAAAATCTCTTTGATCCTGATCATTCCATAAAAAAATGAGTGTTCTTTTTCAATAGTCGCATATAACCATGCGTTTTCTCTGCAAAATTGCATACAAAATGACAAAGAAATTTTTCCTTCCCTTACAAACTTTGAAGTTAAGTAATGTCTGGTATAGGTGCTAAGGTCACAATAGCAATACTGTTTAAGGGATCAATTCGAATCCCATCCCTAGAAACAATGAAACCAAGTAAGCATCCATTCTCGAAACAAAAAACACACTTGTGTGGATTGAGCCGAATATGGTAATGACAACATCAAAGGAAAATGTTTCTAAGATGCCCCAAATGATCTTCCCATTGTTCTGAATGAGTAGATAAGTCATGCAAATATGGTTCCACTATGTATTTTATATCATGAAAAGCATAAGACATAGCTCGATGACAGGTAGCTATAGCGTTGTTCAAACCGAAAGGAAACTTTCGATAAGCAAAGATTCCGTATGGGAAAATAAATTCCATTTTTTGTTGGTCATAAGGTAAGATCTCAATATGATTATAGCTGAAAAATCCATCCATAAAGGAAAACATGACACTTTCAACACAATTGTCAATTATTTGATTGATGTGAGGGGTTGGAAAGTTTTCCTTAGGACATGCTTTATTCAAATCCCTAAAATCGATACAAACCCTAATAGTTCCCTATTTCTTGGCAACAGGAACAATATTAGGTACCCACTTCGTTAAAGGCACAGGGTAGATAAAACTAGCATTCAAAAGCTTCTCACCTTCAGATTTAATGGCTTCATCTTTTCTTGGGTGGACTTGGTAAGTTTTTTCCTAAAATGTATTGCGTTCGGGTATGTCTTGATCTCATGTATGCCAATATATGGATCAATCCTAGCAATTTCTTCATAAGTCCAGGAAAAACCATCACATAATTCCTTAAAAAGAGATCTCTATTGCTCAATTTTCATTGTCAAACAGTTCTGGCCTATGTGAACATGCTTGACAACTCCTAGATTTACCAATATGTCAAGGGGATTTTTTTGGTGATGTCGCATAAATTCCCTTCAGATTCAACACCTTGTAATAAAACAGGAATTTGCGGATACTCAACCATATCAAAACTTATCAGAGAAACAAAATATGAATCTAGCGAATTGGCATTAGGAAGAAATGAATATTGGTGATGAGAGTCTTCCCATAAATATTCATCTAGACTCATAACCTCCATAATAGACTCATATTATGGAAAATTATGTGAGAGATAATCGAATGTTGGGAGAAGGGAATCTAGCCAATAGGGCAGTTGGTAGGGATTTGATGCTACCAAATGGTCCTCATCTATGTAAGCATTAGAAAAATACTGAATGGAATCATACAGGTTTTTGTGTGGACTCAGAGAAGATGATTCAGAAATATATTTCCCTTCAGACATGCCCCCGGTTGTGGATGATATCATGTTTACCGTGGAAGTTTTCGTGCTAGGAGGGGAAACATTGGATGGAAAAACTCCCATGAGTGAAGAATATTTCAAAATCCCAACCCCTATACACTGATAGGGAGTAGGTGTCTACCCTAACATTGGAACATTATTTTCCATGGAAGCAGTAATATCAGGCGAGCAATAATCGAGTTGGTAGATGGTCGCAATTTTTCCTTGATGCAAAAACTTGTACTACGCAAAAAACTGACAATGCAATGGTCATCATGGCATAGAACCAATTCCTTCCTAATAACAAATTGTAATCCAAAGGAGCATCGACCACTTCTACCTAGATAGAAATAGTTTCCCCCCAGATCGATGGACAATTCCGGTAGCAGGCCATGGGGTTGAAAACCTTTCCCATCGAAATATTTTAAGGTGGTTGGTGACTTATTCAGTTCAAGAGAGCCAATTGATTTCCAACAAGACATAGACAAAACTGAGGTGGAATCTCCTTAATCTAATATAGTTTGATGGACCTTCCGACCCACCACTATAGTATCAATTTGAAAAGCAAGTTGATGGGATAAAATCGATTTATAATTATCCACATTGAAAGTGATAATAGTGGAATTCTTAGGATCAAATGCTCCTAGGGCTCACAACAAATTATTTCGTTGTGTAGGATAGCTTTGGAGTACTTTGAACATGGACATAGCATAAGGTGCTTGATCTAAATTTTCAACAACATTGTAATATTGGCCATCCCAAGCACTAGGATTGAAAACGTTTCTACAGATTGTACTTTTAGGAGGATGCAATATTGTGTCAAAACTAGGTTTCTGAACAGTGAGAGGACCATAAGAAGGATGTGGAGGAAAAGGGTTGTCAGGAGGAGTCTTCAGTAGAGTATGAGGGACCATGTGAAGACATATGGTAAATCATTTGTTGTTGGGATAGAAAGAGGTCAGATAACACAGACGGCGTGGGATTATTTTTCAAAAACTTATTGATCTATTCACGACGAGAACACTCCTTCGTGAAGTGATCATCTCCACACAACAAGTAAGGATACTTAGTGTTTCATTTAGGTTCGGTGTCATTATTTGGAGTCAATTTTTTGGTACTCTCTGGTTGGTTTCTAGGTTTCTTATTCTTAAATTTTTCCTTTCTTCTTATTGTCGAGTGATTGTGAGGGCTAGATTGCATTCACCTCAGTGGAAACCGTAGGAGTAGAAAAAATTGTATTTGAAGCACTCTGTGATTTAGTAGGCTTGGTTGTAGATGAAGTTTGGATTGTACCAACAACACGATCAACAGGAGTATTTCTCAGTGGCTTGGAAGGATCGGTGCTAGGATGACGGGAATTAAGAATAAAATCCTATAAATTTTTGGACTTAGAATAGACTAATTATACATATTTTTCCCAATTAATAGCCCATTCTTTCATGACAACACCACCCATATCCACATCATAGGAAGTAGGAGGAAACAAGGAATTGGTGAACCAGTTATTATATTTTTAACATTAAGCTAGCATTATATTAGGATCTTTAACTAAGAGAATAACAAGCACAACAATCAAACACAAGAGACAATTAACATAGTGTTTTTCCTCGGGGAAACCATAAATGGAGAAAACCTTGCAACTTCCTCAGAGATAGAATCAGCACCAAAACTAAAACCCCAAAATAGTAAGATGATCTCCTGACAGTAGTAACCTCTTTCTTCCTTGCCCCAGTGTCTTCTTCTTCCTTAACTATGCACTACAACTGAGTGTGAGTGAGTGTGTGATAAATAGGGAGGCTAGCTCTCTATTTATACTAATTCCTGACTTGACTAAACCCAACCATGGCCAACTTCACTAGGTGAGTCTAATAACCCTAGTGTCCCAGAACTGCGGGGACTTTAACCCTTAACCAAGAGGAGGGTTACCCACAATGACTTGACATGACTTTTTTATATTATAGAACCTCTCGATAGGAACATCAACGCATGACATGACTCAAGTACATTACAAATACATCCCAGAATAAACATCGGGTTACAATACATAAGAAATACAAGTGAATACATTCCAAAGTTACAATTACATCAACACTCCTGCTTAGCTAGAAAGGAATTATCTGGACAAAATTTATCAGCATAAGTCTTCTTCTCTGTATCATCTAGATCATCGTCAAGTTCTCATCATATTCATCTTCAAGTCATCTTTATATTCAATTCATCTTCATCTTTAGATCTAGATCATCACTCGATTTGGATCATCATCATTGGATCTGGATCATCACTTGATCTAGATCATCACTTATGGATCATCATCACTAGATCATCACGGGTGCTATCTCATGATTCTTCTCGTCACAGGAAGTTCTACAAAGCCAGCCCTTTTTCATGCTGGTTGTAGGCCTAGCCTCCATGTAGGTATTATTCAGTGCTTATATCTGACACCTAGTTAGAATGGCCTGCCCAGCACTTACATATGACCTTGACTCATCAGAAAGGCATGCCCATCACTCACATCTGATCATGTAGGAACCAATCCTATAATCACATCAGAAAGGCCTAGTACTCACATTCACCAGCATGATAGGACACAACTACTATCATCTATGAAAAGGCTCAGCACTTACAACCACCAGCATGATAGGACACAACTACTATCATCTGTGGGAAGGAACGGCGCTCACATCCACCATCATGATAGGAAACACCTACTATCATCTATGGAAAGGCTTAGAACTTACATCTGACCATGGAAGGAACTTAATCCTCTAACCATGTCAGAAGGGCACTCAGTCCCAGACTGAGGGTTCCTGGTACCTCACCAGGTAGCTCTATTCAAAGAATGGAAACAACCCTTATATCTGATCAAGTGGGAACACATCCCTCAATCACATTAGAATTGCCATGCACTCATATCTTATCATGTGAGAACACATCACATAGTCATATCAGAATGGCCCTCAATTCCAGACTGATTTTTCCTGGTACCTCACCAGGAAGCTCCATTGAAAGAATGGAAACAGCCCTTATATCTGATCAAATGGGAACACATCCCTCAATCACATCAGAATGGCCATGCGCTCACAACTTATCATGCAAGACTACATCTTACAATCATATCAAAAATTCCCTCAGTCCTAGACCGAGTATTCTTGGTACCTCACCAGGAAGCTCCATTCAAAGAATGGCAATAGCCCTTATATTTGATCATGTAGGAACCAATCCTATAGTCATATCAGAATGGATCAGCACTCATATATAACATGGAAGGAACCAATCCTCTCACCATGAAAAAATGGGTCAACCCTTAAACCTGACCATGGAAGGAACCAATCCTCTCACCATGTCAAAAATGGCTAATGGACTCATCACTTCCCCTTGGAAGGAACCTCGATCAAGAGAACACCAAGCTTCTCCATGAAGTACTCAAACTTCACTCTGGCTAATGGCTTCATCAATACATTAGCTATCTGTTCATCCATCGTAACATACTGGAGCTTCACTGCTCCCCTCTACACCATATCCTTGATATAGTGATACTTGATCTTGATATGCTTCGACTTGTCATGGAACATCGGGTTCTCTAACAACGTCACAAAACTATGGTTGTCACAATGTATACAAGTAGCATCCAACTGGAGATCAAATAAATCAGACAGTAAATTCCTCAGCCATACTGCCTCACAACTAGCTGAACAAGCTACGACATACTCTGCTTCAGCTGTACTCAGTGCCACATAGGATTGCTTCCTGTTGAACCAAGAGATCACACATGATCCCATACTGAAGAAACACCCTAAAGTTCTCTTCCTATCGATGGCACTTCCTGCCCAATCTGAATCAACATAACCCTCCAGGTTAACCTTCTGATTCGCCTCATACTTGAGCCCATAATCAACTGTACCCCTCAGGTACCTCAGAATATGCTTTACAACAATCAAGTGAACATGTATCGGATTTGTCAAGAACTAGCTCAAGGTGTTCATAGCAAAGCAAATATCTGGTCTTTTGTTCGTTAGGTACATCAATGACCTAATCATTTGACAATACATCATAGCATCAACCACTTCTGATGAAGCATCACTCAATAGCTTCATGTTCGATGCCATAGGTGTGGCCATAGCCTTGCAGTCAAACCTCTTTAGGATCTCTACTGTATATTTCCCTTGTCCTAGAGAAATCCTGTCTGCACTCTGCCACACCTCCATGCCTAGAAAATAATACATCATACCCAAGTCCTTCATTTCGAACTCGGCAACAAGATTTCTCTTTGTATCAACAATCAACCCATCCATACCTGTTACAAACAGATCATCTACATACACTAGGAGCGTTACTGGGTTGCCATCTTCAACCTTGTAGTAAAGGTTGGAATCCGCTTTACTCTTGGTAAATCCCAAAATAGATAGAAAGCTATCAATTCTGTCGTACCAAGTCCTGGGTGTATGTTTCAAACTAAACAAGGCTTTCTTCAATATGCACACATGATACTCCCTGTCATGTGTCTCAAAACCAAGTGGCTGCTCCACACATTAGAGGAAATTTCAACTCAAAATGGGCCTTTTAACTTTAACTCAAATTCCATGTCATCATGTTTTAGCCAATGAAATTGATTTAAATTTGAAATACCATATAGGTCTTAAACATTTTTTTAATATAAATTTGGGGATAGGTATCATAAAAAGAAACTACTTTTTTTGTTTGTATTTTTGACATATCTCCTCGTGTTTGTACTCAAATTTCGATCGGGAGAGCTCATTGGATGCAGAATTAAATTCTGCATCCAACGAGTAAAGAAATACCTGAAAAAACGTGATGATGACATCATCATCATATTTTTTCAGGTATTTCTTGTTTTCGGAGTAGCAGTGTCCGTCAAAAGTATGCCGAGTGGGTATTCGTTGGATGCAGAATTTAATTCTGCATCCAACGAGCTCTCCCAATCAAAATTTGAGTAAAAACACGGGGATATATATCGAAAATACAAACAAAAAAGTAGTTTTTTTCTTTTCTTCCTCCAAAATTAATAAATATTATTTTATTATTTTAACTATTATTTTATTAATTTTTTTAGGAGGCCCATTTTGAGTTAAAATTTCCTCTAATGTACACTTCCTCTTCTACTACACCATTCAAGAAGTCAATATTGACATCCATCTGGTGGATCTTCCACTTCATCACTATAGCTAGAGCAAGTACTGATCTAATGGAAGTGCATCTGGCTACAGGTGCAAATGTTTCTTCATAATCTATTCCTTCTTTCTGGGAGAAACCACGAGCAACAAATATTGCTTTATGTTTCTCTATGCTACCATATGCAACATGCTTGATCTTGTAGATCCATTTGGAGGTCACAACAGACTTTCCTTCTGGTCTTGGTACAACATCCCAAACATCATTCTTCATGATCGATTGATAATCTTCGATCATAGCATCCTTCCACTCTTTCCATTCTGTTGCTTCTTCGTAGTTGGAAGGTTCTTTATCGATGAAATCACATAATAAGGCTACATATCCGGAGCAGGATCTAGTCCTCTTTCTATTTCTATGATTCTCTTTTGGAGCCCCATATCTTTCCACACCTTGGATAGCTTCTCATACCCAAGTAGGTTTCCTCTTATGAGGATTCCTCTCTGGAGGTGGATCTATAGGTTCTTAAGGTTCTTCAAATTCTCGATCTTCTTCTTGAGTTTCTTCATTCATGGTTGTATCATGAATTCTAGGTGCTTCTACTTCTTCAGGTACTTCAGTAGGTCTCTTTCTCAATTTGTTATAAGCTGTGTCTTCATCAAATGTCACATCCCCACTGATGTCAATCTTCTTGAATCCTAGGAAGTATATTCTGTATGCCTTCGAGCCACAAATATACCCTTTTTCTTGAAGGATCTAATTTTGTCCTCTTCTCTTTTGGGATGTGTATGTACATAGGACATCTGAATATTTTTAGATGCTGACTTCTGGTTTCTTACCAGAAAAAAAATTCTTTAGGAGTCTTGTTCTCGAGTACTCTGTGTGGAGTACGGTTCTGTACATACACCATTGTTCTGGTAGCTTCTGCCCAAAGATGCATAGGAAGATCTTGATCATGAAGCATAGCTCTTGCAGCTTCCATGATAGTTCTATTCTTCCATTCTGCAATCCCATTATGCTGTGGATTATAAGGAGTGGACAACTCCCTCTTAATCCCTGAGTCTTTTCATGACTCTTTGAATTCATTTGATGTGAATTCTCCGCCATTATTTGATCAAAAGGTCTTGATCTTCTTTTCTGTGTGATTCTCGATCAAGGCTTTGAATTATTTGAATTTGCTGAAAACTTCACCTTTGTTCTTCATGAAGTAAATTCATGTCTTCCTAGAAAATTCATCAATGAAAGAAACATAATATACATACCCGCTTACTGAGCTTGATGACATTGGTTCGCATACATCAAAGTGGATGATTTCCAAGATTCCTTTTGTTGTGCTCTCGCTACTTGGAAATGTCTTCTTTGTGTTATTTCCTTTTGCACATCCTTTGTAGACCCCATCATGTTTTGCTTGAATTTTTGGAATACCTTCAACAACTTTGCTTGCAAGTGGTAGTGATCTGTAATGCACATGTGCAATCCTTCTATGCCAAAGTTCATTTGGCTCTACTGTGTCATACACGAAGGCTTGTTCTGGAATTCCCTTCAATTTGTACAAGCCTCCTTCTTGTTCTCCAATCACTACTGCATCATCAATTGTCTTTCCCTTTGTCCACATGATGACTTGTCCATATATAAATGCAACCCTAATTCCTTTTGCATCTAATGCAGATATGGAGAGGAGATTCTTCTTTAGTCCTGGTACAAACAAAACATCCTTCATTGTCATAGACTTTCCAGAGTCTAACTTATAGGAGGATTCCCCACTACCTTTTATTGGATACTGGTAGTCATCTCCAAGTTTCACCTTATGAGGTGAGTCATGTTATATAGCCTCACAAAGGATTCCTTGAATCCTATCATATGTTTGGAAGCACCACTGTCTATAAGCCAGTCATTGCTTCCATGAGTAATATTTCCCGTGAGAGTGGAAATCAAAACATATTCTTCATCACTTAAAGAATCTTCACTTTCATATTTGTTTCTCTTTGTAGAAGGCTCATAATCCTCTGCATCATGAGCATTATGTCTTCTCTTGTTTCCCTTCTTCTTGTGAGAGACATTTTTGTTTCTAGGGCATTCTCTAGCATAGTGCCATTTCTCGTCACATGTATAACATCTGATTCTAAACAAATATTTTCTAGTGTTATCTTTGTGAGAGTGCTTACCTCTGGGGTGATGAGAACTTCTTCTAGTTTTCTTGGAGTGTACAATGAGAGCTTGATCTTCACTTCCCATCTTTTCTTCTCGAGCTTCTATTAGAGCTTCTTCTTGAGAGAACTCTTCCCATAGTCTGCTGAACTTGACTAACTTCTTTCTGGCACAGATTCCTTGAATAAATGAGTCCCATGATCTAGGGAGACCATTCAAGGTGGTTATCACAATCTCTGCATTTTCCACTTTTTCATCTACTACTTCCAGCTATTCCTTGATCTGAGAGACCCTTGTAAAGTAAGACTGGATGGTCTCTGCATTCTGGATCTTTACATTCTTCAGTTGGTTTCTCAGAGTCATCTTCCAATTTATGTTCTTCCCTTCAAACAATTTTGTTAGGGAATCAAACATAGCTTTAGGCGTCTTTAGGGAGGACACCTATGGTATGAGGTGATCCTTGATAGAATCAGAAATGATTCTCTTTTCTATAACCATATTCTTCTTATGTAAGGCCTTAGCCTCATCTCCCTCTGGAACTGGAACCTCCTCATGGATGTAGGAGTCCAACTCATTCTCTTCCAAGACCAGGGAGATCCTATACTTCCAGGCTCAAAAGTTATCAGCTCCCTCAAGCTTTTCATCAAGCTAGGTATGATGAGACATCTTAACGGAGAACCTCAAATGGAAATACAAAATATTTAGATCTTACCAGGTCAAGATGTCAGATCTAGATTTGGAGTTGAAATCCTGTAGTGCTGATTCAGGAGCAGATTAGGGTTTTGTTTTTCTAGATTTATGTCCAACAAAATGCTTTGAATTTGATCCCTAACTTTTATTTTGAGGAGGAGATCAATCTAGGCATGGGCTCACTGAAAAATTCCACTTCTGTGGAAAGCCCTAATTTTTGGCATCAATGTCGGGTTCAAAACTGAAAAACATAAAAATTGGATTCTGCTTCGACAGAAAGATGCGCCCTAGGGAGGAGAGTTATTCCAACCTTTTTTTGCTGAAAATATATGGAGAGAGATCCACAAAGTAGGAATCCCTAGTTCTCGCAGTTGCATAGTGTCTTCTTCTTAGGTTAGCTCTGATACCATGTTAGATTTTTAACATTAAGCTAGCATTATATTAAGATATTTAACTGAGAGAATAACAAGCACAACAATCAAACACAAGATACAATGAACATAGTGTTTTTCCTCGAGGAATCCATAAATGGAGAAAACCCCACAACTTCCTTAGAGATAGAATAAACACCAAAAAAGTAAGATGATCTCCAGACAGTAGTAAGCTCTTTATTCCTTGCCCCAGTGTCTTCTTCTTCCTTATCTATTTACTACAACTGAGTGTGAGTGAGTGTGTGATAAATAAAGAGACTATATCTCTATTTATACTAATTCCTGACTTGATTAAACCCAACTAGGGCTGACTTCACTAGGTGAGTCTAATAACCCTAGTGCCCAGGAACTGCGGGGACTTTAACCCTTAATGAATAGGAGGGTTACCCACAATGACTTGACATTACTTGTTTATATTATAGAACCTCCTGATAGGAACATCGAGGCATGAAATAATTCAAGTACATTACAAATACATCTCTAAATAAACATCGGGTTACAATACATAAGAAATACAAGTGAATACATTCCGAAGTTACAATTACATCAACACCAGTCAGGCAACAATTGATTTGGAATGGGACCTTTGATTAACCTCCAGTGCCTCCTCCACTCATGGATATGATCTCAGAGGTATTTTTCCAAAGAGAGTTAAGATATCTGTACCATTTTCATACTAGATAGGTAACTAGAAATTAATAAGAAACATAGTTTCCAACGAATTGAAATCCACAAACGGGTGTTGTGGAAGTTCGATATACCATTTTGCATTCGTTTCGTTCAATGTTCTCTGGAAGAGTCTCAATCAGATAGAATCATCCATTAGGGAGATGGATGATCACCACAAATGGAAAGCCATCACATGGCTTTTGTGATATTCCCCGTGCTTGCCATAAAACTTTGGAACTTCTGACGGAAGTTTGACTAGGATGGTAGGCCAAGGCCCAAAACAGATCATGTTGAATGGGATAATTTATTAACTTGGACAAGTCAAGAATATCCAATGTAGAAAAAAATGAAAGTTGTTGGTTGGGTTGTGGGTAATTGTAATACTAATAAGGTAAGGTTACCCTGATAGGACCAAAGGTCGTATGACGTTGGCCATAAAACCCACCAAATTGTTGATATTTGGGAGCATTTTGGCCCATAAATGGTGGTTTCATCTGGTTAAGTCCGGCTTGAGGTCCATAAGTAGGTTGATCCCATTGATTGGTAACTCCTCCAGGATAAGGGACATATAATGGATTGTTGTATTGTGCCCTACTAAGGTATTGATTACCAATATTAGGATGTTGAGGAGCCTACCCAAGATCATATAGGAAGTTGTGAAGCAGGACCAATAGGAACAAGAGAAGTATGACCACTAGGTCCGACAGCTGGAGGGGGAGGATGTGAAATATTATGTATAAAAGTTACATAAGATACTCTAGTTGTTTGGGATGTAGGAGGGACAGTTTGACTTCCAACATTCGACAAATATATGGAAGGCATAGAGGCTCCTCCCATATGTGAATTCAACAAAGGATTCTGAGATGACTATGGCACTCTTGAATGAGTGGAAAGTCTAGACACCATAGGTACAGATGAAGGATTGGATGGAACAACACTAGAAGGAATATTCAATGACCTACCTAAAAGATCACTAGGTAAAAGGTAGGAAAATAGTCTTCTAGAGTTTGTGGAAAAATCCATAGCCTCCACATTTATGGTAGGAGTAGTACTGATATGAGAGATAGCCTATCCAAGGGAAGTTTCCCAAAATGGAGAATTAGGTCCAAATATAGGAGCTACTATTTCATCAAGATGAAATTAATTAACCCCGACTCTAGAAGGAGTTGGGACGACAAAGGATGTATTCCGAGAGGAGGGTTTCTCCACTAGTGGTGATCTTGATAGGTCCATCATGGGAGCATTAGGAAGATCAGATTCACATCCTTCATATTTGATTAGAATTCCTTCCAGTTGAGGAATGGAAGCACTACCTACCTCAAAAAAATTTTCGATGTCTCTTTCCATGGGAGGTTGAGCCAGAGGATTCAAAGGATTTTCTGGTGATAGCCCTTGTAATCAAAGGGACCTTCTCTGCGGTAAATCACCCAGCTTGTAAAAATCAAACTGATCTAAAAATAAACCCTATCTAGTCAAGAAAATCAAATGCTACTCAAGCTAAAACAACAATCAGAACTTGTGATAGGAGTGGTAAAGGTAAGTATCCTCACGAGATTGTAAAACCACCACAACTCGTGATATACCATAGTGTCCAATAGTGAAAACATATAAGGAGGATTGGGACCGTACCCTTTCCTGAACACCCGACTACCTAGATGACACATGTGTAGTAATCTTTCAAATTTTTGTTATAATAATAATAATAATAATAATAATCTATTTTTAAGGTCACCGCCAAGCAAGACACCAAATTGGTGTATGAGACCCCCTTGTTTGTGGGACAAGGGACCCCCCTCTACGCAGTGATTTAACTGCTAAAGTCTATAGAAGTGTACATACACTATCCCCCTCTGGATTTGAACCTGTGACCTCCTAAGAGGAAACACATCCTCTTAACCATTAATCCCACTCATGCTGTACGGTCAAAGGGCTATGCTCATATTGTCTTAGTGTATTTTGGTGATAGGACGGTCAAAGGGCTATGCTCACATGGTCTCAGGATCCCTAAAATGTGTCTCCCTATATACACAAGGTATGTGGGAGATCCAGTCGATAGTAGTGTTATCTAATGCACAACCATCTAAAAGGAAAATTTTGATATACCATCGAGTACGTGAAGTACATTGCTATATACCTCTATGGTACATGAAAGGTCATTCTATATACCAGTAGTATGTGGAAGGACCACGTGATCCCCAGGATGTAGTGCAGGAAAAAAATGACAACTCCTATGTTTAAAGACATTGGAACACGTCTCTAACCTATCACACCTTTATACAAATTTTAACCTAATACTGCCACTTGATTTTATCTTTTGTGATTAGGTGAGTACATAAAATTAAAACCATGCAAAATGCTTATGTAAATCTTTTTCTTTCACTTTTCACAAAATGTCGTACTTAAGGAAGAGATAGAGGTTCGGTTCATATTTACTTACAATGAGAGAATACCAAAAAAAGAAGATGGAACTATATATTAAAACCTATTGCAAGTACATCATGACTTCAAAAACAAAAATTTTGAAAAGGAAAAGGACAAGATCTCTTTTTGAAAGAAAGGATATGATGACTACTCAAAACACCATATTTTTCAAACTTCTTCAAAATGAAAATAAGTTGCACACAACAATTTTTTTTTTAGAGTAATAATACTTAAGAAGAAACCGAAAAGTAAATAGTTGAGAGTGTGTAAGACCAATAAAGTCTCTACCAACTCATAGCTAATCTTGACCTAGACCTTTCTCTCACATTTTCAAAATAACAAATGAAAACAATCTCAAATAAATCTATAAAGAAACTAAATCAAATCTATTTTCTTTCAAGTTGATTAAACAATGCTCAGAGATATGGATCTAAACTTTCTTTTCAAATTTCTTCTTCAACCAAAAACCAAAACTACAAGAAGCTCATAATCCAATTCAATTAGTTCTTGGAGATCTAGCCTAACCAAGCCTAAATCAATTTCCAGATTTCAATTCACAGATTAAACTATAAAAAACAAACTAGAACAAATTAAGAAAATCAAAATATAAAAGCCAAGTTTTGAAATCATGTTGGGATTAAAATCCCTATGTGGCACCATTGTTTGAAGGTAGATACCAGAGCGTTACTGCTCCAACACCACCTTTTTCCAATAGGAATAGAGTGGTGGCACTGCTCTTTGTCCACTAGATTTATGCGCTAACACCGTTGGTTTCCTCTATAGAAAGTGTAGTCATCGTTCTTTGCAAACTGCCCAGATGCGGTGACGCTTGTAAATTCCAAAACAAGACACACGGCAAAAAATAAAATGTAAATTCTTAGTTTACTGTCATCAAATAACAATCATAAGCAAAGAAATAAAGCATATCAGGTAGATCAGGATAGATTTAAAGTGGATCTAACCAGTTTCAAATTAAATCTAACTAAACAACAAGTAGATTTGATCAATGAAGAAATTGAAGTTTGAAGTAAGGAAAGAATCAAGTATAGCCAAAATTTCTAACACTCTCCCCAGTAAGGTCACTAGATTTGTTATTGGAAATACTGACCTATGCAAAAAGAAGTTGTTTCCCTAGCCAAAAAACACTGGAAGCTATAACAAAGGAGTCACAATAATGAGAAGCACTTCCCCTAATATTGATAGATGCTTAGAATGGATTCTTTTACCTGTCATATAATGTAATGTGCTAGTACTTTAGAGTGATGGATCTCCACATATTCACATGCATGAAACACACAACAAAGCACATACAATATCAAAGTACCAAGTACAATTGATAATCACATTCTGATGACTAATGAATTCAACAATGAAACAAGTGATTCATACATAATATTATTCATGAAAAATGAACTTTCATTGCATAAATGGAATAAGAGGGAGAAATTACAACCAAGAGCCTTAGTGTTGAGAAGTCTCTTCTTAAGAAAAACCTTGCCTCCAAAGTTTCAAACTTGCATACCAAATGCTCACTCTCCTTTTCTAGATATGGCCAGAGTTTTTATGTTGTAGCATAATCTTCCTCCCTTTACCCGTGGCGGGTGAGCCAATACTTATAGCCCTAGGAGGATAGGAAAGGTTGATATTTTCATGGGTTAGGTGGAGGGTATATCCTACAATGATGGATCGCGATCCTAGGTGGTCCAATATTCTAGGAATTATCTTGCCACAAAGAAAAGCATCAAGAAGCTTTGTGGAACTTCTCGAGCACCTCTCTTTGTCAACTAAGACAGAGCGTTACCCATAGTGCACTAATTTTTTTAAGAAGGAATGTGGTAGTGGCACCGCTTTTTTTTCATTGAAAACAAGTGTTACGGATAGGGATAATGTACATTGTCCACAAGGAAAGTGTGATGGTGGACAAATACATGAAATCAATGATCCTAACCCAAATTCAACTTCACAACTTGGGGATTTGAGGCAATTTATGATTTTTGGTTCTCACAATATGATGGCGATGATAAATGTGTGTAAAAAACATCTTATCCTAAATCTAGAATGATAACATCTGCATCATAATCTCCAATTTGGACATTCATTCACATTTCTCATCCAGTTTTCTTCTTATACGGAGAATTCACAACGTAGTATTGTAGACTTTTCTCTAGTCGATATAAAATAATTGTGATCTCAACTAGCACATCAGGGTCTTTTGCTAGTGACATACTACTTTCAAATAAATTTTGCAAAGTTCTGGCCCTCCGTGAAGGTCCTGCTGCATGTGTCGAATCAAAAGCAGGTGGCATTTCGTAAATATATTTCTTACCCGTATCCCTTTTGATGATGTCCCTTGTATCAAATAATGTCTCTTTCTCAGCGTCGACATCGAATTGTGCTTTCTTTCAAGATACCAATTGAATCTGTAGGATTGGACCATCATCTCCAGTTGTCGTACCTCCTCTATTAATGACCACAACATCTGTAGGTTGTGGTCTAGGTTCTATCGAAATATTCCCTACGACCGGCTCTTGATTCTAGTTCAGCGGTTGATTCATAGATTGGTTTGGTTTATGGTTCGAATTATGATTATAATTTTACAGTGGTGGAAAATTCTTTGCTTTACACTTTGCGATTAGTTTTGGACAATATTCAATAGTATGGTATGCATGTGTATAGTAGGTACATTGATATTGAAGGTTTGGGAAGTCTCGTTGATAATTCTCTAATACCCTGCAATAATAGCATTGCATAGGTCCACAACCTCACCCTCCTCCTCGATGAAACCTATGTTTCATCCTCCTCGGAATCCACCTTGTAGTTGGTAATGCGATTGATTAAACTATTTTTGCTACACCTGATTCAACTGTGGCTGAATAAACTTTGGTTGAGTATACTGTGGCTGGGTATGTTGTGGATGCTGCAAAGCATACTACACCTGATTATACTACAGTTGTGGGGGAGAAAATTATGCTTGTGATTGCACAAACTATGGTGGAAACCTCTCCGTTGATGGGTGTTCTTCTCACTTCATGTAGTACATATCCATTATTCTTTCTTGGAAGACATCATATGCTTTACAATCCTTTTGTTCGTTTCCAATAGAGAAATAAAAATTACAGAACAATTTTGCAGGTTTCGACACTACCTTTTGGAGATACACACACTCTTCATCTCGATGTCCTAGAGTCTTGCAAATGAAACAACATGGAATCTCACCTTGACTTAATGGATTAGGGGCAGTAGATTGTAAGTAGTTGTGGAAGTTTGGGCATTGATATTTATGATGTAAATCAGTGTGACATCAGGTACAACATACTTATTCGTAGATGTCCTTTCCTTTCTTAATATCTTGTAGTTGAATCATCAATTTCGTCCACTGTAAATGGATCTAATTCATCCCAATGCTCATTTCTCCAATAGGTGAATCCTTGAGTTAGATTGTGATTTCCAGAGCCTCAACTTGTGTCGCAATAATTTGTTGCATCAACGGAATCTAGATGTATGGTACCAATGTTGCGATGAACCATTATTTGTGTTGCACATCACTCTTTCCAAAGCTTACTTTGGCCATCAATGTCTTGAATCACTGGTCAAAATCCCATATTGATTCATTCGGGTACAACTTGATTAACTTCAGTTCGATAATGTATTGTGCTTCAAATTTGGGTTTCTAAAATTCCTCAATTAATCCGGTCTTGATCTATGCTAATGTATTATGTGGATTCCTTATAAAAACATGTACAAATTTCATGTACCAATCCAGTGTGCGACCTTGAAAATTTGTTGCGAGCTGTCTCTTTTCAATGTCTTCATCTAGGACTTGTTTCATAGTCTACACTGCTTCTCAAAGAACTAGTATTGTTCGGGATCTTCGGTCTGGTTCCCATGGAAGATACGTAATTTCACATAATTGCCTGTCATCCAGAGATTCCTTATGGTATTCACTGATCCACTACTATTACTTTCGTGATGACACACTGGTAAGTCTTGATATGGTCTAGTATTTCTTCCTGGATGTGCACAGTGCATGGAGTTGTAGGTACATTGTTGCTTTGGTTTGGTCCTTCCTTGAGCTTGGGTGTATCCTAGTCATCTCCTTCGTCAATGTAGGGTCTCTTAGTCCCTTGTGATATTCTCTCATATTTTCTTGTTTCAGTCGCACCAGGACTCTCCGCAATCCTCTGCCTCTTCTCTTGCTGGAACCTCAACCCACTTCGCAAAAGACCACACTCTTCCTCGACTTTCCTCATAGTTTCATCGTAACTCCCATCCATCCACCCTGTATCATTCCATCCAACCCTCGAGTACCCAAAACCTCCACACATCAGATATCTACTTGTCAGAGTTCATATTCAATATACCCTTTTCAAAAATGAGCATATTAATCCACAATGGCAAAGATAATAGAAACCTAACTCTTGGTCCTTGGAATAATTCCCTTTTAGTGTTGCTATAATATTTGACCATTTCAACTAAAAACACAGTGATATATCCTTCCAAAATGATGTCAAGACACACTTCGATGGCCCTTGATGCTCTGTTTTCTACCTCTTTCAATAATTGGATCAGCCCAAGGGTCCAACAAGTAGGTTCACCACCTTGGAAATTCCTTGTGTGATAGGTTAGTTGTTCCAACCACTCAAACATAATTATTGGGAATTCAACAAAGAAATGTTCATGAATATCAAAATAGATATGTATTCCAAACCACTCTTCTATTGTTAACATGGAAATATGGTTTTCTTCTGCTTCGAATTCTCAAGCATTCTGATCAAACTAGTCCTAGATCTCCAGCTTCATTTGATGCCACAACATATCCTCCTCTTCCTCTCACTAAGGTCCTGACAATAGAACCATTTGTTGAAATGTATTTTTTCAAAGCGGTTCACACTCTATCAACACATCTCTTTGATGTGACTCCCTAAACACCGGCTCGGATAGGTTTTACCCTACCTAGCAACACTTGCAAAGCAAATGCAGTCTCATTCTATATGCTTGAGGAAGGGTGCATGAACCACATTTATGTAGTAAAGAGGAGGACTTGCACACTTACTTTATCTCTATTGCAGTATTAATCAGAGATCCATGTGAGGGTTTCAACATCAATCATTCATATTAAATCACATCACAAACCATTCACATTAGATCACATAATTTTATTCATTTTACAAAGAGATCGAAAAACATGGTACAAGTAAGCAAAGTTGTGGAGTTGAATGCAATGCAACAGAGAGCCAACAAAGCAAGAGAGTGACATCAATGAAAAACAACCAAACTGGGTGAATTCCATGACCTTGGTGAGCAATTGGAAATGAAGTCTATGCAGGTGCTACAAGTTACTAATGAGGTCCGCAAGAAAGTGGTTGACAATGCGACAGAGCATTCCCTGGCACAGGATGCAGACGATTGTGCAAATATTTACATCGAGAAAATGAAGTCATTGATGTAGTAAAAAAGGAATATGAATACTTCAAGGTCAATATAAACACCCATATGATTTTTAGTTGGCGTGTCTTGAGGTAGAGCCACAAGATTGTGTTGGGGGCATGTTGGAAGGCGATATAGGTGTGCATGGTGCACAAGCAACAAAGATCGAGGAGGACTGCGCAAGGTCAAGAAGTCAACAAGAGTAGTTTTGGGTGTATTTTTGTACTTTTTGGTCCAAGTTAGTTAGTTAGTTGGTCGTATGTGGACCATTTTGTAAAGGTGCAAGCCTATATAGAGAGTTAGAAATGTAGTAGGAAGGGATCATCGTTTTGGAGATCCTTTTGTGAACCATATCTAGGATTTTGTTGGAGACTAATTGTTTAACATCTTTGTATCTATTTTTTGGTTTGACGTTATCAACCTGAAGATGTATTTTGGAAACCTGTTTCAACCTGTGCAAGTAATATGAAATGGGTGGATTATGTTGGAATCTCTCTATCTTGTTCTATGATATTTTGTTTGTTGTTTTTATGATTTCAATGGTGCGATCTAAATGACTAATTGTTGCATAATGGTTTCTGTTTACGTTTATGAATGATGAGATGCTTTTGCATGAGGAATGATTCCATGATTATTTATCTCTTTGTAAAATGAATAAAATGATGTGATATGATGCGAATGGTTTGTGATGCGATTTAATATGAATGATTGATGTTAAAACCCTCACCTGGGTCTATGATTAACACTGCGATAGACATAAAATAAGTGCACAAGTCCTCCTTTTTACTGCATAAATGTGCTTCCTATAGCCCCCCCTCAGACATCTCAGGTGAGACTACATCTTTTTATTAGGTGTTGCTGGGTAGGGTAAAACCTATCTGGGATGATGTTTAGGGAGTCACATCAAAGATAGGTGTTGACAGAGTGTGAACCCCTATCCACAGATATGTTTCAACAAAAAGCTATGAATTGGGTTTACTATATTCTCACATATCCATTATGGTGATTCAATGATCTATGTGTTGGTGTTTTCTTTTAATTATTTTTGAATTTCAGGTACTACAATCTTGGGGAAAGAGGTGATGATACACGTTGACCATAAAACTTTATAGTAGTTTCAAATTGAAGTTAATATGTATCAATAGAGGAATTTTAAATGGATAGGATTTCTATAATAATTCCATTACTATTTATCAAATACAAGGGACTACAATCAAGCTCATCAACATGCTTTCATGACCACCACTAAAGAAAATCAAAGTCATTGGTATGCTAATGCAACTTGATCCCTTTGCGCATGAACTAATCAGTGAACACTATCAAAGAGATGTGAATGTCAAATCCATAATACAACAACTAAAATAAATAATAGTTTTGGTTTGGAAGGAAACAAATGGAATCTCCTAAATAAATTGTTGCATAATCTATACAAGTTATGCATACGATATGATAGAATAATTCAACTAGTAATAAAATTTCACACTGTTAGGATAGTGTGACATTATGGCATGAAAAATATGGTGGAAAATATATAAAGGTATTCTTATTAGCCAATGATGCAAGAGAAGGGGGTGATATCATTAGATATTGTATTCTCTATAGCACTAGTAAGCCTAGCAATAGAAAACTTGGGTTGTACATGTTGTTTTCCATACAAAACAAACCTCAAGAAATCATCTCCATGGAATTTTTTGGAGGTTTCCCATATCCCAAAGAGGCTAAGATTACCTTTTTGTGATTTTGGATCGGTTCATTAAGTTGTGTGTCTTGATTCATTGCAATAAGGTTGTTTAAATTTTACTTAAGCAGTTATGTTAGTAAAAAATATTTAGACTTTAATTTAATATCATAATAATTTCATGCATAAGGATCACTGAAAAAAATACATTCACAACATACACAAATATTTATGCTAAGAAACCCTCTTGGGGAAGAAAACCCACCATAACTTCTTTAGTATAGATTTGTCAACAAAGTGAAATGTCAATACAATGAAGACCTAAATCTCTCCCATAGAAATATACCTCGAATATAAGATAACACCAAAATGTTAGTCTTCCTCCATTCGTTATTATTCTTTCTTTGTCTCTCTTGCGAGCACTTGTCTCACCGTATTTAGATAAATTGCTTGTTGTCCAAATGAGGAGGGTGTCACCCTTTATTTATATTTTTTTTGGATTAATTTTCACTATGGGGACGACTTCATTGGGTGACTGGGATGAATTTTCCTGGGGCAATTTTAACCAGTGTTATTTGTGGGTCTGACTTGTTTATTTTCACAGTTAGAATCTTATGAGATAACATAAGAATATCTTGCAAATCTACATAAAATATCAACATCCCCTATTAGAAAGGAAGGTATTGTTTTGGCATGATATTAAATACTACTCCATGTCTATACTCTTTGACCATTTACTTGTTGACTTTTCTTGAATCCATCCATCACTATAAATTATGTAGCCACACCATGCATTTGGGGCCTCAACATCATACATAATATCTCACTAGTGTGTACAACATCATCTTCCTTTTACACCTTATGGGGCCCAACATCCTTTCAGACATATGTAATTGTAGGACTTCATCTAGTTCACATCAAACTATGAATATATCTCACACATAATCCAACTCATAAATCATTTTGATAACTATCCTACAGGATGTCCCTTCTAGTTATCACCACCAGGAATCGATCCCATAGTGATTAGGAATCTAACCATAAGGGTTAGGAAATATAGTTCCCACACACTAGCCATATATCCCAAGGATCAGATTCCTTGAACCCACATAGTTTGGCCCTCCATATCAAAATATGGGCATCAACTAGTCCACATGACCTCGTCTTGTAGGCCTGAAGGCTGGGTATCCTGACCTTATGCAAGGTCATACTAAATTGTGACTCAATTAGTAGCATTCATGTAAATGAATACCCATTATTTCCACACTATATATGTTATATCTTCTAGAATATCATATGTAACTCAACACTTCTTCTTAGGGAGGGAATTCATTTTGCACGACGCCAACCTTGTCCCTGAAATACTTAGACTTTATGATTGATAGAGGCTTAGTTAACACATCGACTATCTTCTTGTATTTCACAATATACCGTAGATTTACAACTCCCTTTTTCACCATATCTCAAATATAATGGTATTTTATCTCAATATTCTTGGACTTGTCATGAAACATGGGGTTTGTAGAAAACTTTATACAACTCTAGTTGTCACAAAAGATACAAGTCACCTCCAAATCGAGATCAGAAAACCCTATAAGAAACTTCCAAATTCACACAAATATTCTATCAGTTGAACATGTTACTATATACTCTAGCTCAGCAATACTGAGTTCAACACTAATTTTCTTCCTGTTGAGCCACAAGATCATAGTTGATCCCAAACTGAACAAACATTTTTATGTACTCTTTCAATTTTTGACACTACTGGCCCAAATTTAATTAGCATAGCCTTGCAGCATTATCTCACAATATGAAACATATATGAGTCCATAGTCAATTGTACCTTTTAGGTACCACAAAACATGGTTTTTCGTAATCAAGTGAACATTGTTGATTGTACAACATCAGTAGTCAATATCAAAGACTTGTGTGGTATCAAGCTAGGACATTGTGTTTTATCAAGTCCTAACTATCCTCATATTATTGAGGTGGTTGTGTGGTATTGTAGAGATTGTGAGTAATATCAAGCTGAGTCTTGTGAGTAATATCAAGACTGGTCTTGTTTTATATCAAGTCTATGGACTTGTGTTGTATCAAGTCTAGACTTGTGTTGTATCAAGTCAATTATTCTCATAGATGGTACCCTATAAGAATGGATCTCCAATTGTGGAGATGATCTTGTGTTGTATCAATATTGAATTTTTATGATTTATCAAGACTGTGGACCTCCATTTGTTGGTGCGGTTATAAAATGTGATATATTTCTAGTCATGATCACTGAGTGATATAAGTCTCCTTTAGGGCTTAGCTTCCCCTAGATTGAATTACTTTAGCATATCACTATATGGCCCGAGGTAATATATATGATCATCAGTATGTATGGAATAATTCTTTTGAGTATGATATGATAAGATGGATAAATAATACACATATGGACCATGCATTAATTATTTAATGATAATGAGATAAAGCATAGAGGAAGATAATTTGAATTTCCCATCAAATGTATGAGTGAACTCAAGTTATATAGCTTCAGTAAAATATGAATGCCTCAATCAATCTCGAGTCAAAGAATCAATTGAATTATTAATGAATGTAATCAAATAAATCAAAGAATATATTAATGTTCATCAATTGGAATGGATCGGTTAACTAAAGAAATCCATGCAAAAGTTAATAATAGAAATTGTGCATGGATGGCACTAAGGGTGAAGCACTGATGACACTTAAGTTAGCCTATTAACTAAGTGATTGGAAATTACTTAAAGATTTAGTTAAAGTAAGTTAAAATTAAATTCAAGTAAAGTTAACATTCAGTTCAAGTAATTTAACATTCATTACAAGTTAGTTAACATTCAGTTCAAGTAAGTTAACATTCAATAAAATTAAGATAACATTTAGTTCAATTCAATTCAATTTTAGTTCAAGAGAGTGAACATTCAATTAAATCTAATTGAGAAAAGGAAGGGTGCTAATGTTTGCATGGAGGGAGTTCTATTTAGCTCCTCCTTGTGAACTCAGTATGTGATGCTCTTCATACTTTTATTGAGCCTCCTATGCACTACCTTCTGCATGCTAGGTTTTTTGGCTTGTTATTAATATGCTAGGAATATGACAAGTTCAATGTAGTTTGCATTCAGTTGTTTTTGTAGGGCTTATATGGATCTCTATTCTCTACTACTGAGGTGATATCTCTTATCAGGAAATATGCTTATGTGTTTTAAAACATTCTCTACAAATCTATCTATCATACTCAAAGAATTGTTGTTGTTTTTCATCATCTGTGTTTGGAGGGTTTTCCTAGGGTATATCTTGTCTCTTATGGTTGAATGATTTATGTGGTTGATATATTTGTGATATTTATATGTAGATGATATTTATATGTGTCTGATATATTTATTTGGCCAATATGTTTATGAGATTCACATGTGGCTGATATATTCATATGTGGCTGATTTATGAGATTCATATGTGCTGAAATTGATTGATAAAAGTTTTAAAGTTGAAGCATCTCCGTTTTTGCTCAAACATCAACATGGTAGCAGATCATAGGGAATGAAAGCTCTTAGTTTTGTTCAACAATATAATCCTATGCAGATATTGAAGTGTTGACTAAAATATTGCATCCATGAAATCAATCTATGTTTGAACAAAAGACCGACTTGAAGGCACATCAAACTTCAACACATGGAAAGAGAGAGTGTTGAATATTATTGAAGAGCATGATCTTGATTAATTCATGAACACTATGGTAGAGGATCCAACCAATAATGAAGGGTGAATAAACTTCAAGAAGAATCAAGAAAATTCCAAGAATATCATCTTTGATTTGGTTAAGGACAATATCTTGTCCATGATCATTCCAATGAGGACCACAAAGGTGTCCTTTTATACACTCACCAATCTTTTCAATAAGAAGGCCTCAAGTCAAGAAGAGGGGTGCATCCAAATACAGGTTGTGTACACTAAAGAGAAGAATATTTTCCTCATGGAAAGAATGAAGAAATGGAGAAATCCTTTCACTACAAAAAGTATCTTCCATTCAAGTGAATAAAGAAGGACTCAGATATTCTTTGCAAGGGTGAAAATATCAAGAGGGAGCACACACAAATAAATAAAAGATAAGTACTTTATATTTTGATTGTTATATGATGTTATAAATCAGATATAAAGGTTTCTTAATATGTTTCATGACTATCATATATAGATATGTATTCATAGAGTTTGGAATTGTGTTAAGTGTATAGATTGTTTTTTGTCTTTTAGGAATCAAAACTGACAATGCAATGGTCATCATGGCATAGAACCAATTCCTTCCTAATAACAAATTGTAATCCAAAGGAGCATCGACCACTTCTACCCAGATAGAAACAGTTCCCCCCAGATCGATTGAGAATTCAGGTAGCAGACCTTAGGGTTGAAAACCTCACCCATCGAAATCTTTTAAGGTGGTTGGTGATTTATTTAGTTCAGGAGAGCCAATGGATTTAAAAAAAGACATGGAAAAAACCAAGGTGGAAGCTCCTTCGTCTAATATAGTCCATTGGACCTTTTGACCCACCACTCCAATATAAATTTTAAAAGCAAGTTGATGGGATAACCTCAATTTATAATTATCCACATTAAAAGTGATCATAGTGGGATTCTCGAGATCGAAGGCTCCTAGGGCTGAAAAAAAATTATTTCGTTGTGTGGGATATCTTTGGAGTACTTCGAACGTGAACATAGCACAAGGTGCTTGAGATAAATCTTCAACAACATTGTATTATTGGGAAGCTCGAGCACTAGGATTGAAAACGTTTCTACATATTGTACTCTTAGGAGGACGCAAGATTGTGTCAAAACTAGGTTTATCAATAGTGAGAGGACCATTAGAAGGAGGTGGAGGAAAAGGGTTGACAGGAGGATTCTTCTCGGAATAAGTGCCCTCATATTAATTCTCATGTGTTTTATCACATGTTTGACTTCTAGTAGTCAACGCAATGGTCTCGGAGGACATCATCCGAATGTCTTCAGTAGAGTATAAGGGACCATGTGAAGACATATGGTCGATCATTTGTTGTTGGGATGGAAAAGGGTCAGTTAACACGAATGGTGTGGGGTTATTTTCCAAAAACTTATTGATATCTTCATGATGAGGACACTCCTTAGTGAAGTGATCATATCCACACAACAAGCAAGGATACTTAGCGTTTCATTTAGGTTTGGTGTCATTCTCTGGATTCGATGTTTTGGTACTCTTTGGTTGGTTTCTAGGTTTCTTATTCTTATATTTTCCTTTCTTCCTATTGTCATATGATTGTGAGGACTGAATTGCATTCACATCGGTAGAAACTATAGGAGTAGAAGAATTTGTAGTTGAAGCACTCTGTGATTTAGTAGGCTTGGTTGTATATGAAGGTTGGATTGTACCAACAACACGATCAACAGGAGTATTTGTCGGTGGCTTGGAAGGATCAGTGCTGGGATGACGGGCATTAGGAATCAAATCCTATAAATTTTCGAACTGAGAATAGACTAATTATACATATTGTTCCTGAATAATAGCCCATTCTTTCGTGACAACACCACCCATAGCGACATCATAGGAAGTAGGAGGAAACAAGGACTTGGTGAATCAGTCAGCCAGCAATTGATTGGGAATGGGAGCTTTGATTAACCTCCAATGCCTCCTCCACTCATGGATATGATCTCATATTTGAGTAGACGTATTTTTCCAAAGAGATTTAAGATATATGTACCATTTTCATACCGGATAGGTAACTAGAAATTAATAAGAAATATAGTTGCCAATGAATTGAAATCCACAAATGGGTGTTGTGGAAGTTCGATATACCATTTTGCGTTCGTGTCGATCAATGTTCTCCAGAATAGTCTCAATCAAATATAATCATCCATTAGGGAGATAGATTAAAACCACAAATGGAAGGCCATCACATGGTATTTGTAATATTCCCCTTGCTTGCCATCAGACTTTGGAACGTCTTATGGAAGTTCAACCGATATGGTAGGACAAAACGGATAATGTTGAATGGGAATCATTTATTAACTTGGACAAGTCAGGAATATCCAATGTAGAAAAAAATCAAATTTGTCGATTTGGTTTTGGGTAATTGTAATACTAATAAGGTAAGGCTACCCCAATGGGACCAAAGGTCTGTTGAGGTTGGTCGTAAAACCCACCAAATTGTTGATGGTTGGGAGCATTTTGGCCCATAAATGGTGGTTGCATCTGGTTAATTCTAGATTGAGGTCCATAAGTAGGTTGAGCTCATTGATTGGTAAATCCTCCAGGATAAGGGACATACAATGTATTATTGTAGTGTGCCCCGCTAAGGTATTAATTACCTATGTTAGGATGTTGAGGAGACTACCCAAGATGATGTAATAGGTTGTGAAGTAGGACCTATAGGACCAAGAGTAGTATGACCACTAGGTCCAACAGCTGGAGGGGGGATTTGAAATATTATGTATAATAAGTACATAATATCCTCTAGTTTTTTGGGATGTAGGAGGGACAAGTTGACTTTAAACATTAAGCAAATCTATGGGACAAGTTGACTTTTGTGATTAGGTGAATGCATGAGATGAGTACATAAAAGTAAAACTATGAAAAATGCTTATGTTAATATTTTTCTTTCACTTTTTCACAAAATTCCCTACTTAAGGAAGAGATAGAGGTCTAGTTCATATTTACTTACAATGAGAGAATACCAAAAAAAATATGGAACTATATATTCAAACCTATTTCAAGCACACGATGACTTCAAAAACAAAAAAATTGAAAAGGAAAGGGAAAAGATCTCTTTTTGAAAGAAAGGATATGACGATTACTCAAAACACCATATTTTTCAAACTTCTTCAAAACGATGATAATATGCACACAACACACTTTTTATTTTTGTTTGAGATTAAGAATACTTAAGAAGAAACTAGAAAGTAAATAATTGAGAGTCTGTAAGACCATTCAAGTCTCTACCAACTCATAGCTAAGCTTTACCTAGACCTTTTCTTAATTTTGCAAAATAAAAAACGAATACAATATCAAATCAAGCTATGAAGAAACTAAATGAAATCTATTATCTTTCAAGTTCATTAAACAAGGCTCAGAGATATGGATCTAAACTTTCTTTCTAAAGTTCTTCTTCAACCAAAACTACCAAAATCTCATAAACCAATTCAACTAGTTCTTAGAGATATAACCAAACCAAGCCTAAATCAATTTCCAGATTTCAATTCACAGATAAAAATATCAAAAAAAATCCAAAACAACTTCAGAAAATCAAAATATAAAATCCAAGTTTTGAAATCACATTGGGATTAAAAACACTACCTGGAAGCATTGTTAGAAGGTAGAGAACAGAGCATTACTACTCCAGCACCACCTTTTCCCAACAGGAACATTGTGGTGGCACCGCTCTTTGTCCACTGGATATATACAGTGGCAATGTTGGTTTCCTATGCAGAAAGTACGTTGTTCATTATTTGCAAACTACCAAGGTGCGATGGCGCTTGTAAATTCCAAAACAAGACACAAGGAGAAAAAGAAAATGAAAATTCTCAATTTACTGGCATCAAATAACAATCATAAGCAAAGAAATAAAGCAGATCTAACCAATTTCAAATCAAATCTAACTAAACAAATAGTACATGTGATCAATGAAGAAATTGAAATTTGAATAAAGGAAAGAACCAAGAATAGCCAAAATTTCTAACACCCTTCCCAGTATGGTCACCAGATTTTTTATTGGAAATACTCACCTTCTACGGAAAGAAGTTGTTTCCCTAGCCTAAAAACACTCGAAGCTAAAACAAAGGAGTCACAATAATGAGAAGCACTTCCCCTAATATTGATAGATTCTTGGAATTGATTCTTTTACCTGTAATACAATGTAATGTGCCAGTCCTTTAGAGTGATGGATCTCCACAGATTCACCTGCATGATACACACAACAAAGCACATACAAGATCAAAGTAACAAGTACAATCTATAATCTTGTGATGATGACTCAGGAATTTCACATTGAAATAAGTGATTCATACATAATATTATTCATGGGAAATAGATTTCATTGCATAAATGGAATAAGAAAGAGAACTTGCAACCAAGAGCATTAGTGTTCAGAAGACTCTTCTTAAGAAAAACCTTTCCTGCAAAGATTCAAATTTGCATACCAAATGCTCACTCTCCTTGGCTAGATTTGGACATAGTTTTGATGTTGTAGCATAATCTTCCTCCCTTTACCCATGGGGGGTGAGCCAATACCTATAGCCCTGGGAGGATAGGGAAGGTTGATATTTTCATGGGTTAGGTGGAGGGGATATCCTACAAGGATGGATCTCAATCCCAGGTGGTCTAAGAGTCTAGGGATAAGGTTTACATGAAGCCAAGCTTCAAGAAGCTTCATGGAACTTCTCTTTTTACCTTTAAAATTCGAGAACTGCTCTTTGTCAACTAAGATAGAGAATTACACATAGTGAACCTCTTATTGTAATAAGGAATGTGGCTGTGGCATCGCCTTTTGTTCATGGAAAATAGGTGTTACACATAGGGATAATGCACATTGTCCACAAGGAAAGTGTGGTGGTGTACGAAGACATGAAATCAATGATCCTGACCCAAATTCAACTTCACAACTTGGGGATTTGAGGCAGATTCTGATGTTTGGTTCTCATAATATGACAATGACGATAAATCTCTATAGCAAACATCCTAGCCTAAATCCAAAATGAAAAAATCCGCATCGTAATCACCAATTTGGTCATTCATTTGCATTTCTCTTCCAATTTTATTCTTATATAGATAATTCACGGCATGGTATTGTATAAATTTCTCTGGTCGATATAATAGACTTGCGATCTCAACTAGCACATCGGGGTATTTTGCTAGCAACATACAAATTTCAAAGAAATTTTGCAAAGTTTCGGCCCTCTGTGAAGGTCCTACTGCAAGTGTCGAATCAAAAGCAGGTGGAATTTCGTAGATATATTTCTTACCTGTATCCCTTTTGATGATGTCCCTTGTATCAAATAATTTATCTTTATTAGTGTCGATATCGAATTATTCTTTCTTTCAAGATGCCAATCGAATCTACAGGATTGGACCATCATATCTAGTTTCCGCACCTACTATAGTACAACCGCAACATCTGCAGGTTGTGTTCTAGGTTAATTCAAAATATTCCCTACGGCCAGCCCTTAATTCTAGTTCGACAGTTGATTCACAGCTTAGTTTGCATTATGGTTTGCATTTTGATTCTATTTTTGTGGTGGTGGAAAATTCTTTGCTTGCCACTTTGCGATCAATTCTGGACAATCTTCAACAGTATGGTCTGCAGGTGTACAATAGGTACATTGAAACTAGAGGTTTGGGAAACATAGTTGATAATTCCCCAATACCCCACAATAATATCATTTCCTAAGTCCATGACCTCATCCTCCTCCTTGAATAAAACCTTTGTTTCATCCTCCTCAAAATCCTCCTTGTGGTTGGTATTGTGGTTGATTAAACTATTGTTCTTGCAGCTTATTCAACTGTGGTTGAATAAACTGCGATTGAGTATACTGTGGCTGAGTATGATGTGGATGCTATGGAGCATACTACACCTGATTATACTGCATATGTGGAGGACAAAATTGCGGTTGTGGTTGCACAAACTATGGTGGTTATTGCGGTGGAAACCTCTCCATTGATCGATGTTCTTCTCCCTTCATGTAGTATATATCCATTATTCTTTCTTGGAGGAGGCCATATGCTCTACAATCCTTTTCTTCATTTCCAACAAAGCGATAAAAATTACAGACAAAGTTTGCAGGTTTCGACACTACATTTTGGAGATACACACACTCTTCGTGTCGATGTCCTTGAGTCATGAAAATGCAACACCATAGAATCCCACCTTGACTTAATGAATTAGTGGCACCAAATTGTAAGTAGTTGTGGAGGTTTGGAAATTGATATTTATGATGTATCTCAGTGCGACATCAGGTACAACATACTTCTTCATGGATGCCCTTTCCTTTCTTGATATCCTATAGCTGAATAATCAGATTCATCAGTTGTGACTGGATCTGATTCATCCCAATGCTTGTTTCTCCAATAGGTGAAGCCTTGAGTTTCATTGCAATATCTAGAGCCTCAACTTGTGTTGCAATATTCTGTTCCATCAACAAAATTCGGATGTCTGGTACCAATTTTGCAATGAATGATTATTTGTGTTGCACGTCGCTCATTCCAAATATTACTTTCACCATCAATGTCTTGAATCACTGATCAAAGTCCCATATCGATTCATTCGAGTACTGCTTGATTTCCTTCTGTTCGGGAATGTATTTCACTTCAGATTTGGGTTTTTGAAATTCCTAAATTAATCCGGTCTTGATATGTGCTAATGTCTTCTGCATATTCCCTGTAAGCACATGTAAAAATTTCATGTACCAATCCAATGCGCAACCTTGAAAAGTTGTACTCAGCTGTCCCTTTTTAATGTCTTTTCCTAGGACTTGTTTCAGATTCCACATTGCTTCACAATGAGCTAGTATTGTTTGGGATCTTGGATCTTGTTCCCATGGAACATAGGTAATTTTACATTATTTCCCACCATCTTGGGCCTCCTTATTGTATTCGTTGATATGCTACTATTAGACTATGTCAAATGTAGACTCAATAATATATCCTTCCAAAATGATGTTAGGACACACTTCTATGGCCCTTGACGGCATGTTGTCTACCTCTTTCAATCGTTGGATCAGCTCAAGGGTCTAGTAAGTAGGTTCACCACCTTGGAAATTCATTTTCAGATAGGTCAGTTGCACCAACCCCTCATACAGAATTATCAGGATTTCAAGAAACAAATATTCATGAATATTAGAATAGATATGTATTCCTAGACACTCTTCTATTGTTAACCAGGAAATATGCTTTTCTTCTGCTTTGAATTATCAGGACTTCTGATCAAACCAGTCCTAGACCTCTCTTTGATGTGACTCCCTAAACACAGACTCGGATAGGTTTTACCCTACCCAGCAACACTTGTGAATCATATGCAATCTCACCCGAGGTGCTTGAGGGAGGGCTGTAGGAACCACATTTCTGCAATAAAGAGGAAGACTTGTGCACTTACTTTCTCTCTGTCATAGTTTTAATCAAAGATCCATGTGAGGGTTTTAACATCAATAATTCATATTAAATTTCATCATAAACCATTCGCATTAGATCACATCATTTTATTCATTTTACAAAGAGATCGAAAAACATGGTATAGGTAAGCAAAGTTGTGCAGTTGAATGCAATGCAGCAGAGAGCCAACAAAGAAAGAGAGTGACATCAACACAGAGCAGCCAGACTAGATGAATTACAGGACCTTGGTAAGAAACTGGAAATGAAAGCTATGCAAGCGCTACAAGTTACTAATGAGGTCTTCAAGAAAGTGGTTGATAAGGTGATAGAGCATTTGATGGTGTAGGATGCAGATGAGTGTGCATATATTTTCATTCGAGAAAATGAAGTCATTGATGTAGTAAAAAAGGAATACTAAGAATTCAAGGTCAGGATCAACACCCATATGATTTCCAGTTGATGTGGATTGAAAGAGAGGCACAATATTGTGTTCGGGGCATGTTGGCAGGTGATACGGGTGTGCATGGTGCACAAGCGGCAAATATCAGGGAGGACTGCACAAGGTGAAGAAGTCAACAAGAGTCAGCTTGGGTGTATTTTTGTACATTTTGGTCCAAGTTAGTTAGTTAGTTGGTCGTATGTGGACCATTTTGTAAAGGCGCAAGCCTATATATAGAGTTATAAATTTAGTATGAAGGGATCATCATTTTAGAGATCCTTTTGTGAACCATATATGGGATTTTGTTGGAGACTATCTTTTTAACATCTTTGTATATGTTGTTTCAGTTTGAGGTTATCAACCTGAAGATTAATTTTGGAATCTGTTTGGACCTGTGCAAGTAATATGTCATGGGTGGATTATGTTTGAATCTTTGTATCTTGGTCTATGATATTTTGTTTGTTGATTTTATGATTTCAATGGTGCGATCTAAATGAATAATTGTTGCAGAATGGTTTCTATTTACGTTTATGAATGATGAGATGCTTTTACATGAGGAATGATTCCATGTTTTTTGATCTCTTTGTAAAATGAATAAAATGATGTGATTTGGTGTGAATGGTTTGTGATGCGATTTAGTATGAATGATTGATATTAAAACCCTCACCTGGATCTATGATTAACACTACAACAAAGAGAAATTAACTGCACAAGTCCTCCTCCTTACTGTGGAAACATGGTTCCTGCATCCCTCCCTCAAGCATCTCTGGTGAGACTACAATTGTTTTATAGGGGTTGCTAGGTAGGTTAAAACCTATCCAGGCTGATGTTTAGGGAGTCACATCAAAGAGAGGTGTCGACGAAGTGTGAAACCCTGTCGACAGATTTATTTCAACACTAAGTTATGAATTGGGTTTATTACATTCTCACATATCCATTATCGTGTTTCAATGATCCATGTGTTGGTGTGTTCTTTTAATTATTTTTGAATTTTAGGTACTACACTCTTGGGGAAAGAGGTGATGATACACATTGACCATAAAACTTTATAATACTTTCAAATTGAAGTTAATATGCATCAACAGAGGAATTATAAATGGATAGGATTTCTATAATAATTCCATTACTATTTATCAAATACAAGAAAGGGACTACAAGCAAGCTCATCAACATGCTTTCATGACCACCAGTAAAGAAAATCAAAGTCATTGGTATTCTAATGCAACTTGATCCCTTCGCTCATCAACTAATAAGTGAACACTATCAAAGAGATGAGAATTTCAAATCCATAATACAACAACTAAAATAAATAATAGTTTTTGTTTGGAAGGAAACAAATGGAATCTCGTAAATGTATTGTTGTACATTCTATACAAGTTATGCATACGATATGATAGAAGAATTCAACTAGTAATAAAATTTCACACTGTTTGGATAGTGTGACATTATGGCATGAAAAATATGGTGGCAAATCTATAAAGGTATTCTTATTGGCCAAGGATGCAAGAGAAGGTGGTGATATCATTAGATATTGTATTCTTTATAGCACTAGGAATCCTAACAATAGAAACCTTGGGTTGTACATGTTGTTTTCCATACGAAACAAACCTCAATAAAGAATCTCCTTGGAATTTGTTGGAAGTTTCCCATCTCCCGAAGAGGCTATGATTACCCTTTTGTGATTTTGGATTGGTTCATTAAGTTGTTTATCAGATTCATTGCAATAAGGTTGTTTAAATTTTTCTTAAGCAGTTATGTTAGTAAAAAATATTTAGACTTTAATTTAATATCATAATAACTGCATGCATAAGGATCACTGAAAAAAATACATTCACAACATACACAAATATTTATGTTGAGAAACCCTCTTGGGGAAGAAAACCCACCATAACTTCTTTAGTATAGATTTGTCAACAAAGTGAAATGTCAATATAGTGAAGAGATAAATCTCTCCCATAGAAATATACCTCAAAGATAAGATAACACTAAATTATTCTTCCTCCATTCGTTGTTACTCTCTCTCTCTCTCTCTCTCTCTCTCTCTCTCTCTCTCTCTCTCTCTCTCTCNACTTGCTTGTTGTCCAAATGAGGAGGGTGTCACCCTTTATTTATACTTGTTTTTGATTAATTTTCACTATGGGGACGACTTCCTTGGGTGGCTGCGATGATGTTTCCTGGGGAATTTTTAACCAGTGTTATTTGTCGGTCTGACTTGTTTATTTTCATGATTAGAATCTTATGAAATAACATAATAATATCTTGTAAATATACATAAAATTTCAACATTCCCTATTAGCAAGGAAGGTATTATTTTGGAATGATATTCAATACTACTTATCCACGTCTATACTCTTTGACCATTTACATGTTGAATTTCCTTGAATCCATCCATCACTATAAATTTTGTAACCACACCATGCATACGGTGCCTGAACATCATACATAACATATCACTAGTGTGTACAACATCATATTCATTTCACACCTCATGGGTATAAACATCCTTTCAGACATATGTAATTACAAGACTTCATCTACTTCACATCGAACTAGGAATATATCTCACACATAATCCAACTCATAAAGAATTTGGATAACTATCATGAAGGCTATCCCTCTGGTTATCACCACCAGGCATCCATCCCATAGTGAATGGGCATATAACCACAAGGGTTAGGTGATCTAGTGCCCACACACTAGCCATATATCCCAAGGATCAGAATCCTTGAACCCACATAGGTTAGCCCTCCATCCCGAAATATGGGCATCCACCAGTCCATATGACCTCATCTTGTAGCCCCGAAGGCTGGGTATCCTAACCTTGTGCAAGGTCATACTGACTTGTGCCTCAATCAATAGCATTTTGATGAATTAATACTCATTGTTTCTACACTATATATGTTACGCCCCCTGGAATATCATATGTAAATCAACACTTCCACTTAGGGAGGGAATTCATTTTCCTCCACGCCAATATTGCCCCTAAAATAGTCAAACTTTATCCTTGATAGAGGCTTAGTTAACAGTTTGACTATCTTCTTGTATGTCACAATATATTGTAGATTTACAACTCCCTTTTTCACCATATCTCAAATATAATGGTATTTGATCTCAATATGATTGTATTTGTCATGAAACATGGGGTTATCAGACAAATTTATACAACTATAGTTGTCACAAAAGATACAAGTCAACCCCAAATTGAGATAAAAAAACCCTATAAGAAACTTCCAAATCCACACAAATTTTCTATTGGATGAAAATATTACTATATACTCTATCTCAGCCATACTGAGTTCAACACTAATTTTCTTCCTGTTGAGCCATGAGATCATAGTTGATCCCAAACTAAAGAAACATCTTGGTTTACTCTTTCAATTTGTGACACTACTAGCCCAAATTTAATCAGCATAGCCTTGCAGTATTAGCTCACAATATGAAACATATCTGAGTCCATAGTCAACTATACATTTTAGGTACCTCAACATGTGGTTTTCCACAATCAAGTGAACATTGTTAATTGTACAACATTGGGAGTTATTCTTCAAGACTCGTGTGGTATCAAGCCAAGACATTGTGTTTTATCAAGTCCTTAGTATCCTCATATGATTGAGGTGGTGATGTTGTATTGTAGAGATTGTGAGTAATATCAAGCTGAGTCTTCTGAGTAATATAAATGCTGGTCTTGTGTTATTTCAATACTATGGATTTGTATTGTATCAAGTCTATACTTTTGTTTTATCAAGTCTAGACTTGTGTTGTATCAAGTCAATGATTCTCATAGAAGGCACCCTATAAGAATGGATCTCCAATTATGGAGATGATCTTGTGTTGTATCAAGATTGAACTTTTATGTTGTATCAAGACTGTGGACCTCCATTTGTTGAGGTGGTTATACTATGTGATATATTGCTAGTCATGGTCACTAAGTGCTACAAGTCTCCTTCAAGGCTTAGCTACCCCTAGATTGAATTACTTTAGCATATGACTATATCGCCCAAGGTAATATATATGATCATCAGTATGTATGGAATAATTCTTACAAGTATGATATGATAAGATGGATAAATAATACACATATGGACCATCCATTAATTATTTAATGATAATGAGATAAAGCATAGAGGAAGATAATTTGAATTTCCCATCAAATGTCTGAGTGAACTCAAGTTATAAAGCTTCAGTAAAATATGAATGCCTCAATCAATCCTTAGTCAAAGAATCAATTGGATTATTAATGAATGTAATCAATTAATTAAAGAAGAGATTGATGTTCATCAATGAGAATGCACCAGTTAACTAAGGAAATCCATGCAAAAGTTAATAATAGAAATTGTGAATGGATGGCACTAAGAGTGAAGCATTGATGACACTTAAGTTCTCATATTAACTAAGTGATTAGCAGTGTGTTAAAGATTCAGTTCAAGTAAGTCAACATTCAATTCAACTAAGTTAACATTTAGTTCAAGTAAGTTAACATTCATTAAAAGTTAGTTAACATTCAGTTCAAGTAAGTTAATATTCAATACAAGTCAGATAACATTTAGTTCAAGTCAGTTCACTTTCAGTTCAAGATAGTGAACATTCAATTAAAGCTAATTGAGGAAAGGAAGGGTGATAGTGTTTGCATGGAGGGAGTTCTATTTAGCGCCTCCTTATGAAGTCACTATGTGATGCTCTCATTATTTTTAATGAGCCTCCTATGGGATACCTTCTGCATGCTAGGTTTTTCGCTTGTTATTAATATACTAGGAATAGGACAAGTTCAATATAGTTTGCATTTAGTTGTTTTTGTAGGGTTTCTTTGGATATCTATTCTCTACTGCTGAGGTGATATCTCTTATTAGGAAATATTCCTATGTGTTTTGAACCGTTCTCTACAAATCTATCTATCATACTCAAAGAATTTTTGGGTTTTTCATCATCTGTAATGTCCTCTTCCTTTTAGGCCCCGAGGCCCATACCGCTAACCTATGTGATTCCTGTGGGTTCGAGCGGTTACTGATAGCTAGGGAATCAGATCAGGACTGATGCCACCCATAGAAGATCTACGGCATCCTCACTTGGTCAAGAAGGGCCACCTGGGCCAAAGGCCACCCTCATGCATGTCCATGCTCTTTTCCATGCTCCATGCATGACCATGCTCTTTGCATGCAAGTCAACGACAAATTAGAAGATAAAGTGACCTAATTAGGTCAAAGATTAGGTTTTGCGTAGTTGAACTTTATAAATAGAGGGTAAAGCAAGAGGAGACACACTTTGGATTATTATTATTTTGGGAGCTCTTGGATAGCAGCACAGCGTGTAGCACAGCAGTTGGGGTTGGAGACGGAGTCTTCAGCTAACAGGATTTCGGCAGTGAAACATCTGTCCTAGTCTTATCCCGGGTAAGCCATACAGGTTCACCACTTGTTCTTCATTCATTCATCAGTTATCTAGTACATGGTATAGATCGTTGCAGGGACACGTGTGCAGCCGTGAAGAGGGGGTTTTCAGCCAGAAATCCCTAATCAGCTATTGGGCCTTTAGATCTCAGCATCCCTCCGCATGCATCAGGCATTCTCTCCAGCATCATCAGACGGACAAGCTCAGAAAGTTTTAGCCCAAACGAACCTCTCCTCTTACAAAAACGTCATCTTCAGTCTGGAGGGTTTTTACGGTGTTGTGGGGCGGTGGCACGAGAGGAAAATAGAATTATTAGACCACCCATCCGGATCCTTATGCATACAGCTATCTCTGGAGTCATTATCAGCCAGAATATTAGTGGTAAGTGTTAATTTCTCTCTACAAAACCCTAGCCCTAATTTAGCTATATTTTAGGGCATTTTTGCATGGCGAGTTTGCATGCACAGTTATTTTGCAAATTTGTATGAGATTGAGTGTGCGAGTCAGAACTATCATAGAACATTAGAGAATATCAGTATTTGGGATACTACAGTGGTATCAGAGCATAATCTTGGCCAGCTGTGGGCACATAGCAATTGAATAAAAGTGCATGTCAGAATAAAGGTTTTTCTTTGCCAGCTTGTGAGAACATGAAGACAATGAGAAGGATCTTGACTGGAAATGGGAAGAGGTTAGCAGTACTTCAATACTTGCCTCGATATCAAGAGTATCTAGCCTTGGGTGATGAGGTATGTGCGGCATTGTCCTTTCAAGATTATTACACCATCAAGTTCGGGATCCAGCCCAAGGATTTGGATGAGGATCTCCTTAAAGACATAGTTGGGGGAGGGAAGAAAGATGAGCATGAAGTACAGGTTGTTGGTGAGATACATTTGGAGCCACCTTCAAGTCTTTCTTCTATCCATGTGGCTACAGAATCTAGAGGGACTGAATCAGCTGATAATCTAGACAGTAGTAATCATTTTGATAATGTTACGAATACTGTATCATCCAAAAGTGGTAGTATTGGCCGGACAGCTCATACCTCCACCGTGGAAGCACTGAGCGAAAATCTTGGTGTTACACCATTACTAATGCTGCAGATGTGTCTGCAAGCACTGGTCCTGTTCAGGCATATGATGCTCTGCTGGACCGTTCATCCTCTTTTTCATTCTCGAATTTTGAATTATCTGATGTTTCTGAGTTAGCTTCTAGTTCTGATGATGCACTGATACAAGATGAGAGTTCATGTGTTGAGTTAAATGTTGATTATGTAGAAAGTGAAATCCCAGGTGACTCTGATTTCTGTGAAAAGGAATTTTCTGAGCATGAAAATCCATCAATGACATCAGCTAGATGTATCTCTGTGCAATTGGAGGTTGAGGTTCTATACAACGAGTCTCCTACTGGAAATTTACATTGCCAACCTTTTATCCAGCCATGTGAAGACCTGCTCTCAGATTCAACGAATGCTAAAGTGCTTAGATCTGGTATGAATATTGAACCAGTCAACAAACATATAGATGCTGTTATACTTTCTAGTGATGCATTTGGATTAAAATCAGTTCAGATGAATGAAAAGGCAGCAGATCCTAAACAGGTTGAATTGCCTCTGGACTTGCAGAATGTTCAAGTGCGCCTGTAGGTTATGCAGGTGGTTCATTACCTGAAAATCTAAGTAAACCAATTGTTGACGATGAAGATGATCAGTTTTCTTTTCAGCCAATTCCTGTTACAGAGTTTCGTACAGAAACTATTATTCAAGAGGATTCTAAGCAGACTATCCCCTACAATGTTCTTTCGGTGTTTGATGAATATGAGGAAAGTGATGTTGAAGGACATGAAAAAGCATATCTCCTTTATTTTGGAAATGTTGGTCAGCATATTCAAAATTTCATCAGGCCTGAATATGACATCCTTGAGTCAGAAATAGAAGAATACTGTGAGGAGTTCCATTTGTTGCATCATTGCCCAAATAATAGACATCAGAGTTTTATTTCTATTAAAGATGATGTGGTATGTAATAATGTATTTATTGCTAATGAAGAAAATCAGATTGGTATAACAACCTTTTTAGAAGCTTTTAGCAATAAATATGACATCCTTGAACAAGAAATTGGAGATCCATATTTAGTGAGAAAGGAGCTCTGTAAACAGCGAGAAGAGTTAGAGCAGCGTAAGAAAAATCTACAGGAAACTATTGCAAATCGTAAAAAGTTTATCTCAAGTCTTCCTTCACATTTTAAAGCTCTTAAGAAGGCATCATTACCAGTGCAACAACAACTAGGGATTCTTTATACAAAACGTACAAAGCAACACCAATTGGCAGAGCTACTGCCAGCCCCACTTTATATTCTATACTCTCAGCTTTTAGCACAAAAGGAAGCTTTTGAGGAACCTATTGATCTTGAAATTGTGGGAAGTACAAAGGATGCCCAATCTTTTGCTCGCCAGCAAGCAAACAAAGATACAGGTGCTTCTTCAGGTATCGAGGACAGCAAAGTGGATGATGATGTGCCTGAAGAAGAGGATGATTCCCAGGGACGGAGAAAAAGACCTAAAAAGGTGCAGATAAAGGAGAATGTAGATGCAATTGGTTTTTATCAATTTCACCCTCTTTCTGTCACTCTTCATGTCTATTATGAACGGACTAATGGGACAAATCCTAGCAAATTGATCACTCTAAAATTTGAATACTTGGTAAAGCTGCATGTTTTTTGTGTTGGGGTTGATGGTGTGCAAGGAGGCAGTGAGAACAATTTTCTTATAAACTTGTTTCCAGATGACACTGGGATTGAGCTTCCTCATCAGATAGCTAAACTCTCTGCAGGTGTCAACTTTGCATATGATGAGAAAAGAGCACAAAGGCCATTTAAATGGGCTCAGCATTTGGCAGGCATTGACTTTTTGCCTGAAGCTCCTCCATTTTTTGCTGATAACATATCTGGAAATGACGACGCTACAAAAGGTGCATCTACTTTGGCAGGGCTGAATATATATAGACAACAACATCATGTACAGACCATTTTGCAGAGAATTCGTGCTCGAAGGAAGTCTCAGCTGGCTCTTAAGGAGCAACTTGACTCATTAGCAAAACTCAGATTGTTGCCTTTAACATTCAAAAATGTGCCATGGGCAATGTACAACTCAAAATGCAGTTTGCACAGCTGGTCTTCAGTGGAAGTTGGACATAATCAAATTTCAGTAAAATCTGTTGCTGGAGAAGAGCCGGGGACGGATATATCACTTGTTTTGGATGGAGAGGGTCGTTCCCTAAAAGCGGAATTAGAGAGCATGAGGGAAGATGGGGAGCTTCCATCAGGAACAACACATCCTTCAACTACGTTGATGAAAGAACCTGATTTTGAGAATTCTAGCCGTCTCACTTTCACTTCAAAAAATGTTGTTCCCAGAAAGGGGAATTCTGAACAACATAAAGGATTTACTTATGGTAGCTTAGATGTTGGAGACAGTTTTGGTGATGCTTTTGGGGAAGATCTAGCAGTGGCAATGCTGACTGACCTTGATGAGATTGAATCAGCACAGACAGAATTGGAAGCCGACTCTGTAGATGTTACATGTAGCAGTAAAGTTGGATCTGTGGCATCACATGTGAAAAATTTATGTTGTGCATTGCAAAGGAGGAAGAATTTTGTGGAAGTCATTTTGCCCAAGTATAAATCTATGGACTTCAAACAAGTACAGGGTCTACAAGAAGTTGAAGCTGATTTTTCTTCTTACTTTGGAGGCGAGTGGCACAGAAATAGAATTTGGACAGGGATTCTTTATGGCATTGCAGTGACATTCATTGAACCTTTTCATCTCAATGGTTTTTTTGACCGGGACCTTCTTTATGGGTATGAGGATGACTTTGAAAGGTTTACATATTTTTTCCGTGCGTCATTAGATTATCTTTTGAAGTCTGGAAAGCAGCCTGATATCCTACATCTACACAATTGGCAAACCGTAGCTGTGGCACCATTGTTTTGGGACCACGGTAGCTTTGAATATCCTAGACTTCCTAGAGAAAAATCTAAGAAACATAAGTAGAAGAAGGTTGCTCAATCGTCTATTTTATCTTCTAGCTTCCCAGAATTGATAGACAATGTAAAGTCCAGCATGGGACATGATGGAATTCTCTCTTTATTTCATGCTCTTGGAAAAGTTTTACACAACAAGAGACATACAGACCAGATTACAGATTCAGGACAAGGTAGTATTGTTCTTGAGGAGAAATTTGTGAGAAATCCATTGAAGATGGGGGTTCCAGAAATTGTTCTTTCTCAGGAGGTCTCTGGTGATGGTACCATACAGTGGAGTGTTTTGAGTAGAGGGTGCTGCAGATCTCCTAGGATAATTTGGGACCCTGGGATCATCCCCAGATTCAGTTGGTTCAGTTGATTGATTGTGGGTTTGCGTTGGAATTGCTTGAGGACAAGCAATCTTGAGTGGGGAGGACTGTAATGTCCTCTTCCTTTTAGGCCCCGAGGCCCATACCGCTAACCTATGTGATTCCTGTGGGTTCGAGCGGTTACTGATAGCTAGGGAATCAGATCAGGACTGATGCCACCCATATAAGATATACGGCATCCTCACTTGGTCAAGAAGGGCCACCTGGGCCAAAGGCCACCCTCATGCATGTCCATGCTCTTTGCATGACCATGCTCTTTTCCATGCTCCATGCATGACCATGCTCTTTGCATGCAAGTCAACGGAAAATTAGAAGATAAAGTGACCTAATTAGGTCAAAGATTAGGTTTTGCGCAGTTGAACTTTATAAATAGAGGGTAAAGCAAGAGGAGACACACTTTGGATTATTATTATTTTGGGAGCTCTTGGATAGCAGCACAGCGTGCAGCACAGCAGTTGGGGTTGGAGACGGAGACTTCAGCTAACAGGATTTCGGCAGTGAAACATCTGTCCTAGTCTTATCCCGGGTAAGCCATACAAGTTCACCACTTGTTCTTCATTCATTCATCAGTTATCTAGTACATGGTATAGATCATTGCAGGGACACGTGTGCAGCCGTGAAGAGGGGGTTTTCAGCCAGAAAGCCCTAATCAGCTGTTGGGCCTTTAGATCTCAGCAACCCTCTGCATGCATCAGGCATTCTCTCCAGCATCATCAGACGGACAAGCTCAGAAAGTTTTAGCCCAAACGAACCTCTCCTCTTACAAAAACGTCACCTTCAGTCTGGAGGGTTTTTACGGTGCTGTGGGGCGGTGACATGAGAGGAAAATAGCATTATTAGACCACCCATCCAGATCCTTATGCATACAGCTATCTCTGGAGTCATTATCAGCCAGAATATTAGTGGTAAGTGTTAATTTCTCTCTGCAAAACCCTAGCCCTAATTTAGCTATATTTTAGGGCATTTTTGCATGGCGAGTTTGCATGCACAGTTATTTTGCAAATTTGTATGAGATTGAGTGTGCGAGTCAGCACTATCATAGAACATTAGATAATATCAGTATTTGGGATACTACAGAATGCACCAGTTAACTAAGGAAATCCATGCAAAAGTTAATAATAGAAATTGTGAATGGATGGCACTAAGAGTGAGGCATTGATGACACTTAAGTTATCATATTAACTAAGTGATTAGCAGTGTGTTAAAGATTCAGTTCAAGTAAGTCAACATTCAATTCAAGTAAGTTAACATTTAGTTCAATTAAGTTAACATTCATTATAAGTTAGTTAACATTCAGTTCAAGTAAGTTAATATTCAATACAAGTCAGATAACATTTAGTTCAAGTCAGTTCACTTTCAGTTCAAGATAGTGAACATTCAATTAAAGCTAATTGAGGAAAGGAAGGGTGATAGTGTTTGCATGGAGGGAGTTCTATTTAAAGCCTCCTTGTGAATTCTCTATGTGATGCTCTCATTATTTTTAATGAGCCTCCTATGGGCTACCTTCTGCATGCTAGGTTTTTCGCTTGTTATTAATATACTAGGAATAGGACAAGTTCAATATAGTTTGCATTTAGTTGTTTTTGTAGGGTTTCTTTGGATATCTATTCTCTACTGCTGAGGTGATATCTCTTATTAGGAAATATTCCTATGTGTTTTGAACCGTTCTCTACAAATCTATCTATCATACTCAAAGAATTGTTGGGTTTTTCATCATCTGTGTTTGGAGGGTTTTCCTAGGGTATATCTTATCTCTTATGGTTGAATGATTTATGCGGTTGATATATTTGTGATATTTATATGTGGATGATATTTATATGTGGCTGATATATTTATGTGGTTGATATATTTATGTGGCCGATATATTTATGAGATTCACATGTGCCTAATATATTCATATGTAGCTGATTTATGAGATTCATATGTACTAAAATTGATTGATAAAAGTTTTAAAGTTGAAGCATCTCTAGTTTTGCTCAAACATAAACATGGTATCAGATCATAGGGATTGAAAGAGATTAGTTTTTTTCAACAATATAATCCTATGTAGATATTGAAGGCACATCAAACTTTAGCACATGGAAAGAGAGAGTGTTGAATATTATTCAAAGAGAATTCTCTTGATTCATTCGTGACCACTATGGTATAGGATCCTACCATCAATGAAAGGTGAATAAAATTCAAGAAGAATCAAGCAAATTCCAAGCATATCATATTTATTCAATTAAGGACAATATTTTGTCCATGATCATTCCACTGAGGACCACGAGGGTGTGCTTTGATATACTCACCAATATTTTCAAGAATAAGGGCTCAAGTCAATAAAAGGGGCGAATCCGAATAAAGGTTGTGTACACTAAAGAGAAGAATATTTTTCTCATGAAAATAATGAAGAAATGGAGAAATCCTTTCACTACAAAGAATATCTTCCTTTCAAGTGAATAAAGAAGGACTCCGATATTCTCCGCAAGGGTGGAAAGATCAAGAGGGAGCCCACACAAATAAACAAAAGATAAGTACTTTATATTTTGATTGTTATATGATGTTATAAATCAGATCTAAAGGTTTTTAAATATGTTTTATGACTATCATATATAGATATGTATTCCTAGACTTTAGAATTGTTTTAAGTATACACATTGTTTTTTGTCTTTTATTAGCATATTGTCGATCTCATGAGTACATATTATGTGATATGATATAGGAATAATATAAGAATTATGTAGGACGGATATATACTTATATAAAAGTGATATAAATATGAAAATTTCCTTCATAAGAGATGAGATAGAGGGTTGCATGCTTTCTTCATGAGTTGTGAACATAGGACTGCATGATTGGTCACAATATATCATATAGAGGGCTTCATGATTGCTTCATGAGATATGAATAGGGGGATGAATATTTCATTCATAAAATATGAATTTTTGAACTGATATAGGACTGAGAAATGGTTTCAAAACATCACATAATATATGAATGGGGTTATGTCAAAACGTCTATTTCGTCTACGTACACAATTGTGTGAACCATTGCCAATATGGTGAAAGTTTTCATGTGATTACATTTCTTGGTTATGTAATATTATTAATCATTTGGATTATTTTTCTTGTAGATAAAAACATATTCCCTAACCTACAAGAAGAGAATTACATGGAGTCATTTTGATCATTGATCCTGTAAAAGAGAAAATAGGTTCATATGTTTCTTAGAAAGAAGACAGGATAGAAGCCCTAATTCTACTTGGAGAAATGTAAAGACTCCTAAAGGTAATGAATTTATTTTAATTATATGCATATATGTGTTATATATAGAGGAGTATGATTCTCCATGATGGAGGACTCAAATTTATGATTCCCACATCCTAGATGTTGAGAAGGAGAAGCTAGATTTGCTAGCTCCTTGAAAAACCAGTGGAATTGGTTAAATTAACGTCCTTCTATGTAGAAACCATGTATGGTACTCATATTTAGAAGGAATATATATGTAATAATCTTGTATGATTCTTAAAGTTTATAATTGAAACTGTCTTTAGATAAATATTTTCTTCTATTGGGAAAATGTGCAGTTCATGAAAGGATTCAATGAAAAATGGATTATAAATCCATGATCAAACACATAAAGATAAATCTCATTGTTGTTCATATTTGTAGGATATCAGAGATGTTAGATATATCTATATAGGTCCTTGGATCAGTTATATGTTTTACAATAAGTACATAGCCATGTACACCAAAGCATGTGTTGTGTTACCTACTTGGTACACGTGTATGTGGATTCAGACATGTCATAATTAGTGAAAGTAAGGTTCATGAATATATGGATTTTGGATAGTATAGTGATCGAGAAAGATCACATAAAATATGTTGATCAAATAGATCATATTGTAAAGCAATAAATATTTACAAGGTTCATAGTTAGTTATATCTGAGACATGGTGCATAAAGTAGTTGTGTAACTCCTGTACATATCCACAGATGAGCAGAATTACTAGCATATTTACTAAGGCTCTATCAAGAACAAGCTTGGTATAGTATAAAATAATCCTCTAGTTGAAGATGGATTATTGATATATCTTCAGAGGCAGTAACCGTTAAAATTCCACAAACTAGTTACTCATGGTACATGACTCAGGAAGCCAAGGGCTATGATACCTTGTGGCTAGAATCCACTTGAGCATAGACATGGTTAAAGTCTTGAATATTGAATACTCTAGAAGAGTTATAGTTGGAACTGTTAGAGAACTTTAAAACCTATTGGAGAGGTTAGATATCCATAGAATTGGCTATGTAGGATACTATTATTTGAAAACACTATGAAAGTGATTAGGGCTTGAAGAACGTGACAAAAAATGGCAAGCTCATTAAGAATTTATTTAGATGGTAGAAGATTCTTGGAGTAAAAAAATGTTGAAGATTGAAACAAAAAGTAAGATATTCTTTATGCATGATAATTACACATTTAATGTGTTGTTTATGATGGATATGAAATCAATAGTTTCTACTTTAGAGAAACTGCATTCTGGATCATATCCAGATGATGCTACTTTGAATAAGTAGATGGTTGGTCTCTTAAAGTACCCAGCAGACCTATTGTATTTTTATTCTTGCGGATAAGCATATGTTTAAGTACCTTTGAGGTACAATATAGTAGGTTCTTGATTGTATTATTATACATAGTAGACCTATTATATAGCTTGGAATCAACTATGTGTATTGTGGCTAGTATTGCAAAAGTTGAGTGTATTACAGCTAGTACTATAGAAGCAAGGTGTATGTCGAAGAGTAATAGAGAAGAAAAAGGTGTTTTACAGATAGTACTACCTTTTGAGGAGTAATGTAGCCTGGGAATCTATCTAAAATGGTGAAATACTTGAGCCTACAATTATTAGGTGTTAATAGTTAAGATTTTTGAAAAACCATATTTGTTTTGATAGAACACATTGAGATAAAGTTTTACTTCATTAAAGTCATGGTATCATAAATAAAATATTTTAGTACATAGATATTGATGAGCATATTGCAAGTTTGTGGAAAAGCCACTATTAGTGACGAAATTGAGATTCTTTCGAGCTAAGATTGGTATGGCAGGAAATTCCTGGTAAAGCAGAGAATGTCTCCCTCACTAAGAGGGATTGTTTATTGTACACAATCATGAGTAATTCTCCAAGACTTGTGTGCTATCAAGTCAGGCCATTGTGATGTATCACGTCCTAAGTATCCTCATATGATTGAGGTGGTGATGTTGTATTGTAAAGATTGGGACTAATCAAGATGAGTCTTGTGAGAAATATCAAGACTGGTCTTATGTTGTATCGAGACTGTGAACTTGTTTTGTATCAAGTCTATACTTGTGTTGTATCAAGTCAATGATTCCCATAGACGGTGCCCTATAAGAATGGATCTCCAATTGTGGAGATGATATTGTGTTGTATCAAGATTGAATCCTTGTGTTGTATCAAGACCATGGAACTCAGTTTGTTAAGGTGGTTATACTATGTGATATATTACTAGGCATGGTCACTGAGTGTTATAAGTCTCCTTTAGGGATTAGCTACCCCTAGAGTGAATTACATTAGCATATGAACATATGGCCCGAGGTAATATATATGATCATCAGTATGTGTGGAATAATTTTGTTGAGTATGATATGATAAGATGGAAAAATAATACACATATGGACCATGCATTAATTATTTAATGATACTGATATAAAGCATAAATAAAGAGAATTTGAATTTCCCATCAAATGTATGAGTGAACTCAAGTTATAAAGCTTCAGTAAAATATGAATGCCTCAATTAAAGCATTAGTTGAACTATTAATGAATGTAATGAGTTAAGTAAAGAAGAGCATTAGAGGAAATTTCAACTCAAAATGGGCCTTTTAACTTTGATTCAAATTCCATGTCATCATGTGTTAGCAAATGAAATTTCTTTAAATTTGAAATACCGTATAGGTCTTAAAAAAAAAATTAATATAAATTTCAGGATAGATATCATAAAAAAACGGCTTTTTTTGTTTGTATTTTTGACATATCTCCCCGTGTTTTTACTCAAATTTTGATCGGGAGAGCTTGTTGGATGCGGAACTAAATTCCCCATACAACGAGTACCCACTCGGCATGATTTTTATGGACCCCTCTACCCCAAAAACAAGAAATTCCTGAAAAAACGTGATGATGATATGTCGAAAATACAAACAAAAAGTAGTTTTTTTCTTTTCTTCCTCCAAAATTAATAAACATTATTTTATTATTTTAACTATTATTTTATTGATTTTTTTAGGAGGCCCATTTTGAGTTGAAATTTCCTCTAATGCTTAATGTTCATCAATCAACATGCATCAGTTAACTAAAGAGATCCAAGCAAAAGTTAATAATAGAAATTGTGCATGGATGGCACTAATAGTGAAGAATTGATGACACTTAAGTTATTATGTTAACTAAGCGATCAAAGACCAATTAAATATTAGGTTCAAGTAAGATAACATCCATTTCAAGTTAGTTAACATTCATTACTAGTTAGTTAAAATTTAGTTCAAGTAAGTTAACATTAAGACAAAGTCAGTTAACATTCAGTTCAAGTAATTTAACATTTAGTTCAAGTCAGTTCACTTTAATTTCAATATGGTGAGCATTCAATTAAAAATAATTGCATAAATGAAGGGCGCTAATGTTTGAATGGATGGAGTTTTAGTTATCTCCTCCTTGTGAATTCTCAATGTGATGCTCTTAGTATGTTTATTGATCCTCCTATGTGCTACCTTCTGCATGCTAGGTTTTTGGCTTGTTATTAATATGCTAGGCATATTGCAAGTTCAATATAGTTTGCATTCAGTTGTTTTTGAAAGGTTTATTTGGATATCTATTCTCTATTAATGAGGTAATATCTCTTATCGAGCAATATGCTTATGTGTTGTAAACCATTATCTGCAAATCAATCTATCATACTCAAAGAATTGTTGTTTTTTTAATTGTCCGCATTTGGAGAGTTTTCCAATGGTATATCTTGTCTCTTATGGTTGAATGATCTATGTGACTGATATATTTGTGAGATTTATATGTGGTTGATATATTTATGTGGCTGATATATTTATGAGATTCACATGTGGCCCATTTATGAGATTCATATAATTGATTGATAAAAGTTTTAAAGTTCAAGCATCTTCGATTTTTCTCAAACATCGACAAAAACATGTCAACTCAACCATATATTGACTCGGTGTGTTCACTGCAAAGCATATATTTGGCCTTTTGTTTGTCAAATATATCAACAAACCAATGAGTTTTCTATACATCGTGGAATCCCTTGTCTCTAAAGAAGTATTACTCAATAACTTTATGTTTTTTACCAAAAGTGTAGGCTTGGATTTACAATCCATCATACAAAATATCTTCAAGATATCTACAACATATTTCCCTTAGTTAAGGAAAATATTATCTGTATTTTTCCACACCTCTAAACCCAAGAAAGAATGCATCATGCCTAGATCTTTCATCTCAAAATTTGTAGCAATCTCCCTCTCCCTCTTACACTTAACGATGAGATTCTAATATTCTTTTAGAAATAGGTCATCCACATATAACAACAATATTAAAGGTCCACCATTCACAACCTTGTAATAAAGGTTGTAATCTTCTTTACTCTTTGTAAATCCCAAGCTCATCGAAAAAATGTCAAATCTAACATATCACGTCCTAGGTGATTACTTCAATACATACAAGGCCTTCTTCAATCTGCACACGTGTATTTTCCTTTCATGTGTATTGAATCCTTGTGGTTGTTACATGTACACTTCCTCTTCCACTAAACCATTCAAAAAAAAAATTTCACATCCATTTGATGTACCTTCCATTTCATCATTTTAGATATCACAAGTATAGATCTAATCAAAGTGTATCTAACCACAGAATAAAATGCCTCCGCATAATCTATTCCTTATTTTTTGGGAGAAATCATGAGCCATAAATATTTCATTGTACTTCTCGACACTACCATATTCTCCATTCTTCCTATTGTGGATCCATTTGGATGTCACCATTGAATTCCCTTTCAGTCTCAAAACCAAAACCCAAACATAATTCTTCATAATGGACTAGAATTCCTCTATCATGAAATCCTTCCATACTTTCTGATCAGCTGCTTCTTCATAACTAGAAGGATCTACATTAATGATGTCACATATTAATTCCACATAGCTGGAATATGACCGAGTTTTATTTATCTCTATGAAAGATCCATATAGAGCACCATATTTCATTACATCCTGAATAATCTCCTAAGCCCAAGCTGGTCTTTTCTTATATCTAATCACCGCTCATGGTGGATCTACAGGTATTTATGGTTCTTCCATGTCATGGTTCTCCAAAACATGATCTTTTGATACAATTTCATCTTTTGTACTAATACATGTGACTCTAGGATCTTCAGGATCCTCATCATGGACCACATGTGTATGAGTCTACATCAATCTACTAAAAGTTGTATCCTCATTGAAGGTGGCATCTTTGCTAGTCTCAATCTTCCTCTAATGATGAATTTATACTTTCTATTCCTTCGATGATTCAATGTATCCAACAAATATACCCGTATTTCCTAAAGGATCCAACTTTGTTCTCTTATCCTTTGGTACATGTAGATATACCATACAACCAAATATTCTTAGGTGGATGACCTCTGGATTATCCCCTGTAAAAATATATTAAGGAATGGTGTTCCCAAGTACACAGCGAGGAGTTTGATTCTAAACATATAAAATGGTTCTAGATGCCTCTTCCCATAAGTGCAACGGTAAATCTTGTTCATGAATCATAGCCTTCACTACTTCCATTATCGTATGACTCTTTCTTTTTCCCATGCCATTCTTCTGAGCATTATAGGTATTTCACATATCCCTCTTAATCCCAGCTTCTATGCAAAATGTCTTGAATGTATCTGATGTGAGATCTCCTTCGTTATTTGACCTTAATGTATTTATCTTCTTTTCAGAGAGATTATCTACTAGGGTATTGAATTCTTTGAACTTGATGAACACTTCACTTTCTTCTTTCAAGAAACAGATCCAATTCTTATGTGAGTAATCATCATTAAATGAAACATAATATATGTATTTGCTAAGTGATGTTGATGACATATGTCAATACCCGTCCGAATTTACTATGTCCAATATTTCTTTTTCTTTACTATCACTGCTTGGAAACAAACTCTTTACATTGTTTCCTTATGCACATACCCTACATATACCATCATGATTCACCTGAATCTTTGGTAGATATATGACCATCTTACTTATGATCGGTAATGCTTTGTAGTGTATGTGAGGAAGTAGTCTATTCCATAGCTCACTCATATTTGCGTTTCTATGTACCAATTCTAAATAGGAGTGTCCCTTCAACTTGTACATGAATCCAACTTGACCACCAATCACAACAGCGACATCAATAATATTTCCCTTTGGCCACATGAAAACTTTCCCATCAACAAAAGAAACTCTATATCCATGTTCCTCTAATGATGAGATGGAGAGGATTCTTCTTCAAACTAGGTACATAGAATACATATTTCAGCTTCATAGTATTCCTGGAATCCAACTTGTAGGAGGATTTTCCCTGGCCTTTTATGGGATACTAATAATCATCACCAAGCTTAACATTATGAGTTGAATCATTTTGAACCAAATTTATGAGAGACTTCTTGTAACCATTCATGTTCTTAGAAGAACCACTAACAACAAGCCATGTTCTACTTCCATGGGTGATTCTTTCTGTAAGAGATGATATTAACATGTTTTCTTCACTTGAATAGTCTTATCTTTCTTTCTTCTAAATAGGTTCATCATATTCTACAATATGAGAATGGTGTCTTTGTTCTTTCCTTTTTTATCTAATCTTTTACTTGAAGATAGCTTCTTGCAATGTGTCCCATCTTATTGAAGAAGTAGCATTTGTAATTTGAGTAATCTTTTTGAGTCTTTCATGTCTTCTGAAATTTATTGCGGGAATAGGATTCTTTCTTTAATGTGATTCTACTACTTGATCTTCATCATCACCCAAATTTTCTTCTCTTACTACAAATCTATATTCTTCTTGTGTTTAGTCTTCCCATAGTCTAGTGAATTTTGTTATCTTCCTTCTGGAACAAATTCCCTGAATAAATTATTCCCAAGACCTTGGGAAACCATTTAATGTAGTAATCAATATCTCATCTTCATCAACCTTTTCTCCAATGGATTCAAGTTGTTCATTAATATGAGATGCATTTGTGAGGTAGGATTGAATGGTTTCTAAATTATACATTTTGAATTCTTGAGTTGTGTCCTCAATGTCATCTTCCTGCTCATATTCTTTCCTTCAAACAACCCATGCAATGCATCAACATCTACTTTGAATTATTTAATGATGAGACATGAGGGATCAAGTTATCCTTGATAGAACTTGCAATGATTCTCTTTTCCCTAACCATGTTCTACTTGTGCCTTTCCTTATCATCATTGTCCTCATCTTTGTTTGGTTCTGTAGCCTCTTCTTCAACATATTTTTTCAAATCAATCTCTTCTAGAATGAGAAGCACCATATACTTCCATGCTCGAAAGTTATCAGCTCCTTCAATCTTCTCATCAAGCTTCTCATCAATGTGCTATGCCAAGATTATATCCACAAGACAAAATTATCTCCAATGTCAACCTGAAAATATGCTTAACATCTAGCTTAGGGTTTTATGAGAAAACCCTAATTTTTCAAACTTTTAATATGGAGAATCTAATCTAGGAAGAAGATGTTCCCTCCCAAGGTGAGTTGAGCAAACATTATTTTCTTCTAGATCTAAAATTAGAACATTCCAAAACTCCATACCCTAATTTCGAAAGTTTCGACAAGATTTAGGTCAATACTGAAATTCCATAAAATTGATGTTGGTATCCACAAAAATATGTTCCCTCCTAGGGAGAATTAACTAATCCTTATTTTCTTCAAGAGTTGTGTATGGAAACCCTAGAAAAAGGAAGCCCTAGTTTCTGAAAGTTGCATATGTTGTAATGACATCTTGTAGCAAGGCTCTAATACCATGTTGAAATTTTACTTAGGCAGTTATGTTAGTAATAATTATTTAGACTTTAATTTAATATCATAATAACTACATACATAACGATCACTGAAATAAAAAAAAAATTACAGTATATACAAATATTTATCTCGAGAAACCCTCTTGGGGAAGAAAACCCAACAGAAATTCTTCAGTATAGACTCATCAACAAAGTACAATGTCAATACAGTGAAGAGCTAAATGTCTCTCATAGAAAGCTACCCCAAAGATGATATAACCCCAAAATATTAATATTCCTCCAACTGTTGCGACTCTATCTCTCTTGCGTAATTGTCTCACTGGCCTTAGCAAACTTGCTTATTTTCCAAATTTAGATGGTTTCACCCTCTATTTATACATGTTTCTAACTAACTTTTTCACTATGGGGCCGACTTCACTGGGTGACTGGGCCAAGTTTTACTGGGGCGGTTTTAACCGGTGTTTCTTGTGGGGCCAACTTGTCTAATTTCAAGGTTGGAATCTTCTGGTTTGACATAATAATATCTTCCGAAGCTACATAAAATATTAGCAAAGACTACCATAAGAAGAAATCAAGTTGTTATTTACTTATGTGTTGGTATACATTGGTATACGAAGCTCCATATTCTTTGATCATGATAGTTTTTTTTGAGAATATTTTGGATAACAATTTGGGAAAGGGTAGACACCAATTTGAGTTATTATACTTCTTTTCGTACCCAAACCTACAAACGCATATTTTTATAGTTGAATTTTGTTACAATTACTAAGGGGTTATAACAACAAGAATCTAAAAACATGGGGGTAAGCAACTTGTTTAAATTCAACACTCTTATAATAGAGTGCTCCATTCATCCAATAATAATTCTCCCTTCAAACTTTCTTAATATATTTACCTCCCCTTACCGTTTTACATAATCTATGGACGACGAAAGGAAGAAGCGGTAGAGGTTCCTAGAGAAATCAACATGTAAATTCGATTGGTAGAGGTGCCTAGAGAATTGAATATGTAAATTCGATTCATAGAAAGGGTCATCTAAAAACATTTGAAAGTGTAAGAAAAACTTAAGAAAATCCAACAAAAATATAAAGTTAGACTTGAACAATAAAAAAGGCCACAAATTCTATGTTGGAGATAAGGCACCACTTTATATCCACAAGGAATGTTTGAAAGAATAAAGGATTAATTTCTATAGAAAGGATTAAATTATTGAGGATGGTTATAAGTAATACCTTGTTGAAATGGCTTAGGTGGTCCTTGTATATGCTAATTAATGAAGAAAATATGCTCCATATTTTTCTTAATTCCTTTATATATTTCTTTTAGATCAAGTAATGAAGGGAATTTGCTTGTTTGATGGTATTCCTCATAAATCTCATAGATTTCCACCGTGTTTAGAGGGAATTCATTTCTTACATGTTTCTTCCTTCATTTAAGGAAAAAAATATTCAAGTATTTTTATCCTCTTCTTGTTTCTATTTAACCTTCATGGTATCCTTCTACAAATCCAATGAATGAAAGATATCATTTTTCATATCCTCTAACAAACTTCCTATTTCATTTTTAGCAAGAGTTCAAGACATAGACTTTGTTTATCGTGGGACAATGTTTCTACCACCCCTACTCTTCTTTCTATTGATTTGGAATAAATTTTGAACACTTTATTTTATCTCTTCCTAGCTCAATTGGAAGATATATCCATTTTCAATAAGGTTTAAAGTTTTGATTAGATCTTATCTTACTCCTCTAAGGAGCACAAGTTTTAAAGACTCTTCATCTATCCTACATATATGAGTCCTTCTATAACTAATTTGAAATATATTTTTTTAGTCTTTGAGAGACTCATTTTATCCTTGAATCATTCTAAATATTTCACATTTGGTGTTTTTGGCTTTACAATAATCCATAGGTTTCACTCATAGATTTTGGAGGCATTGTCTGATCTTCCCTATCTACTCACATGAATCTTCTCTACTTGGTTGTTGCTCTTATTGTTTCTCTACTCAATCGCAATTCAACTCCTATATCCGAGTTTCTATGCTCAGGGATGCTATGCACCAGTGATAGTGAACTGTGAACTGACATCGCGTGGGAGGGGACAAAGACATGACTTATTTATTTATTTATTTATTAAGTTGTGCATTTTTCTTTAATGTATATAGTATATAATTTTGATATATGAAATATATAGAATTGTGTTTGTGTGTGTATGAAAATTTTTCATATATATATATATATATATATATATATATATATATACGTTGAAAAATAATTTTTAATTAAAAAAATTGATTTAAAAATAAATTTGGAATAAAAAATTTGAATTACAAATTTAATGATGATGTCAATGATGATGATGATAATCATATTAGGGATGATGATTATAATGATATCAATGATGATGACAATTTCAATGCCAATTTCAATGTTCACTAAAGGACTTGGTCATTTAATATAGGATTGTTTACCTTGTTATTATATAGAATATGATTCTAGAAAAATTTCTAGTTGGTAGTGTTTTCATTGCTTATATTCACAATATTATTGATGTAAACAATGTTTCTCCTTGTATATCACACTTTTTTGTCTTACATAAAGCTAGTTTGGAGAAGATACATGTCAACAAGTTAGGCTCAAATGATGGTTATATTATTTTCAATATTATTATTGCCATTATTTTAATTTCAAATAGTATCTTCCTTATATCTTATCCCATTCATGGTCTCAAAAAGTAATTGGATTGTCTTGGTGACTTCTACAAATCCAATGGATTGAAAGTTAATCTTGAGAAAATGTATGTTATGGATTTTAGTGTTTTAAAAAAGATTTCTTTAACATTAAGTGTTTGTTATAAAGGAAATATGTTCAATGTTATGGTCTATCTTATATTTACCTAGGTGTTTTTTATCACAACATCATTTATGGACCTTGATTTTCAGATCCATATCAACAAGGGTTATCCTTCTTTACTTTTTTTGGAGTGGCAATGTTCTCATCTTCAAAATCATGATGTCTAGTCTAATATTATCTATACAGACACATGCTATTTGGTGTAATAGACTTTGAAAAACATAATGTTTGTGCATTGAGAGAGTCCTTATGTTTTCTCTCTAAACTCATCAAATCTAAGATATGTTACCCATATGTTATTATTTTCACATAACTTTGTCTTTACCCTCTTTACATGTGGATTCTATTCTATATTGTCACCCTCTTACACAAACTTAATTAACTATATGATTATAGTATTTGTAAGAAAAACTTATCTCGCTCTTGTTATCAAATCTTACATGCATCTCTACAACCATAATTATCAACAATCTTTGCCAACATAGGTTATGACAATTCAGTATTGTTTTATCATGGATAATAAAAATACTATACCATATAACATCTCTAGATAGATCTATGACCAATTATGGAGGATACTTAGAGAAAATATCCAAGGTATACTCGTATTTCACCAAGAGAGACACATTCTCATAAACTATACCAATATTGGTGTATCAATTAAATCCATATTTAGAGTGATTCTATGATCACTCTAATTTATCTTAGGGGCCATCTCTCCCATACCTTTCACTATGCCATACTGTGTAATTTAGATCTTGTTATCATAAGTTAAGGATGAATATTAGACATCACATACATCATGATAAACATAGGAGATTCAATTACAATAAAACAACATTTTTCCATACTCGGACTATATATGAGACCCATGATATCAATTCCTATTTAGAATAATCTCCAAGTTTGCTTCATAGTTCTCGAATAAATTTTATTGTAGATAAAAGGGAAAATATATAATTTAAGAACCTAATGGATGTAGCTATGTGGATATATACAGGTTCAATATGACACCATATCTACTCATTGTAGAGTTAGGAAAACCAAAGAGCAATCTGTCCACCTTTAAGGGAGGAGGCCAAAGTATTTGAATGAGCGGTGCATGTTATGGTTTTCGTAAATAGGCATGTGTTATAGGATGGTTTTATAATATGATATTTATATGTTTCATATCCACAAGCATAGTTAGATATTTGTAGGCCATAAGGCCACACTTTTGACTAGTGCCACCCATTTAAGAATTAGTATAACAAATATCACCTTCAACATGCTATATCTTAGATAGTGGTTGACGATTTTGCGGAAATGAACAGGAATCCGACATATGAGAATAAAATTTATCCCTCAACGCAATTAGTTGAAAATTTTTCATGAACACCACCCTTAGCCATCAAGGCACTACAATTGAAAATTTCTTTTTATTTTCCAATTGGATAACCTAGTTTGAACCACAACTTGGTCTATAACATCAACACTTAGATTTCATGTAAAAAAGAAAAAAAATGAATTGTCATTGCATGGAAAAAAATAATAAGAGAAACCCATATAAATTCTTGAGAATGCTTAATATACACAAAAAAATTATAACTAAATTATTTTACAAGATGGATGAATTAAAAAATAAATATATGAAATATAATTAACAACACATAATAGAGAATAATATTACATGAGATTCAATTTGCATATACAATAACACATATTTCTATTCAATGTAATTATTTCATTGATAATTGTTAAGGAGGGATCCATTACATAAGATCTGTTACAATTCGATATAATATTGATCTTAAACTTCATTCAAGTCAACATCTGAGTCATGAAGATCAAAATTTGTATCCAACCCTTTGAAATCATTGTAAGGATTGTACAAAGAAACATCTTCAACATCTAGTACTAATTCATCATTGATATAGTCATCATCATCGAGATTGGAGATAATGACTTCCTGGTAAACGTGATCCCCCCCTTTGTCTAAGTACATGATTTCCTCCATCTCTATAGCTACATATTCTTCTTCTTAATCCTGAACATATTGATCTTCCAAAAAATTATACTTTACAAGTCGTCCTCTTGGATCAAATATAACAACAAATGACCAACCTTCTCTACCTAGTACCTTTGAAAAAATACTTGCTCATATTGACTTGGAATTACATAGGGTTCTTTGTTTGTCTCATACATATTAGTATTACTCATGGTAAATCTATTCTCATGACCAATAACCATCCTTTCATCACCTTGCAACAACAATAAGTACCACCTCACTTTAAAGAGAATCACATTTAGGGATTTAAAGTCTCTATCGAATATGGTTTCTAAGTATCCTTAGTACCTCAAATTTGACGTGACAAGATGTCCATCACTCTTGTGGGGAATACTAGTAACCTGGAACATTGCAATTATACCACTATCACATGTTGTCCTCCTATCATCTAACTATTTGGTGGGATATTTTATAGCATTGCACCACATAGACTTATGATATTTAACCTACATTCCCAATATGTTATAAATGGATTATCAATAATTGGTACATATATGTATATGATAATTTACGAGAAAAAAACAATTATGGGATTTGAAATATAAAAAGAAATGGTTAGATATTGCTTAAAATTATATCTTTTGCACCATATGCTATATCAATTTCATGTTGGGTCAAATCTGTAACAAGATCCAAATAATATTTTATGATTAATTCTACTACTTTTTTCCATGATAAGACATCATAAAATTATTGGCATATTTCTATCCATCTTTTCATCCAATCAAGATTATTTACAATGTATAAATTAATTGCATCCCACTCTATAATACCTATAACAATGACAAAAAAAATATTTAATTAAACAACTAAGCTACTAACCAATCTACCTAAATCATGTATGGATATATTCAAGACAATAGAAATATTTTACCTTTAACTTTTCTCCATATTCCTTTACCCAACAACACCTCCAATTTAAATTTGTTGGTGGAATTGGCATCCCAAAGGAGTGGCACATCTATATCACCCACTACTTGGGGTAAGTAATCACTAAAATATATAGTGTGGATTGATATAGCATGTAGATTTCAACCATAAAGATTTTTGGACATGATATTTGTCTAACTATGGCATTCAATGCTTTGAAGTGCCTCTCCACCAACCAAATTGACCTTGTGCATACAAGTCCACATATTTTAATCTCTTCCACTAGGTGTATGATATATTGTTCCTATGTAATGAAAAAGGTTGGAGGGATATACTTTTGCTTCTCACAGATTAGCTGGGAAAATTATCTTTTCCAATACTTGATATATTCTTTGTGTATTTATTTAGAGGATTACTACCTACAAGTGCAAATAAATTTGATGTGCCAACCTTAAAATATACAAGAGAAGAACAAAAAGTATTGATAATGTATACAATCAATAATTCAACTATAAAATATAGATACATCTTGTACTTGTTGAGATCATGAATAACCTTCTTTATGTTGTTTTCAAAGCTATTATGAAGATATAGAGTTAGAACTTACTACAACAAAAATAATTTGTATTACTAACAAATAAAGTCTATATCATTACATATAATTTGAATAGAGATATTAGACATGAATTTATAACAAATAATGTACATATCATAAAATAATCAAGGTTGCAAAACATCAAACCTTTATAAATGTATGTCAGTCATGAGTTTTAGCCCCACCAAAATCACCTTGATTTTTAATATATTACTTATGTTTGAAGAAAAACTGATGGGAAAGTTTATCTTCCATATAGTCTCTTTTACTGCAACACTCTCTTGCTTTGTCAATAACCATGGAATATTGGTGGAATTTACACTGTTGTAGCAATGATTCAAATGTTGCAATGAGTTGGGTTCTTGAATGTCACTAATAAATTTTGCAATTTTTTCTTTTTTATTCCTCCAATCTATAATTTTCCACAAGAACTCTATGACATCATTTCCAATATGCATTGTGTGAAACAAATGAGCTACTTATAGGTGTTAATCATATGGAAAATTACTAAATTGGGTATTATATCATTTTAAACCCCGTGGAATATGACCATGATGATCTTTGAGAAGTATCAATGATTTGTTTTTAATTAATCATGGTAAGTATGGAAATATAAAAATAAATACAAGTGACAAATAATGAAGTAACTACAAACAAATATTGCTTACCATGGATCTTTTGAAATGATATAATAGTTGAGGCATCATTATTCATTTCTTCCCTCTATCTTCCTTCCCATTAAAGTAAAAAAAAAATTGCAATCTAATACCTATGGTCCCCTTATGGAGAAAATGCCTAAAATCATTATACACCTCCTTTCCTAAACTGCTTGAACATCTAGATATTGTTCTTGGACCACATACTGGACATGCATATTTTCCCTTTGTTTGAATCCCTGCAAGTTATGGAATAATGTTAATGTATAGAATTCCATAATTATAAAAAGAGGTTCAATAATATATAAATCACTCACACACACACACACACACACACACACACACACACACACACACACACACACACACACACACACACACATGGGAATATTTTATACCACAAAAAAATTTGAGACCAGGTGCATCATGAATTGTTCATGTAAGTATTCCATGGAACCAAAATTGTTTTTGGCCTATAATTTTGGATATTCCATACATACCAATGTTGGCCCATAATTTTAAAATTTTCATCTATAAGAGGCTCAAGATATACATCCATATATTGAACTTGGTGCTTACCTAGTAGTTTTTAAAGTAACATACATAATTGATAAGTTGGTGTACATGCTATAATGAAAAAAAAATTCATTACTTAAATAGTGTTAACATTCTTAAAAATTAGTACCTAGAACAATCAATTCCAACATGACCTGTTCCCTTTTAATTTTCATATATGGAGGAAGGTTAATGTTTATAACAAAACCTAGACAACCTAAGTAATTGGTTCTAATATTTCCAAATGTATTAACACCATCAACTACCAATGAAAGTAATTGGTTCAATGTCTCTGAAGGAATAACCATCTCTAGCCATTAGCATGACACCATATTCACTTTTGTGTTGTGCATGTAATCCATAAATTTTTCAATGTTTTTACACTTGAGCAACCATTAGAAACATGGAATTATCAGGATATGGCGAGGAAATTTTTAGGGTGCCTTATTTGTTACTTGATCAATACGATATCTGCTAATGCCACATTCAGAGCACTCCCTCTTTGATGCATGTTGTTTGTAATTATATATGATATGATCATTAGGACATGCATAAATTATGTTATACTCCATTCTTGAATCTTTTGGAATGACACACATTTCACTGTAGGTGTAAGGTAAAGTATTTGATGTTGTTAGAAAAGTATCACCTAACAGTCTAAAAACTAAAATTAATGGGAAAATTATAATTATTGGCTTATATACAACAATGATAAATACAAAAAAATGCAATATCAGATAGATAAATATTGCATAATTTGACAACTGTGTCATTCTTTTGTTTGGAATACCATTCATGTCTTTCAAGTTGACTAGCAACAAAATATAAAAGATAAGACTTTTCTTTGAGTCTTTGTATAAGTATGCTTTTTCCTTATCAATAATAAATACTTCATGAATATTTTCATAGCTCTCGCTCACAGGTGCATTCTCATTTGTGGAAACCAATGTGTCATGGATCAAACTATTTATTCCTTCATTATCAATAATATTGTGGTCATTTTATTCCATTGTGTCAACCTTAATGTCACCACCCTCACCATCTTTAGTATGCAATGTAGCAAGAGTATTTTCAATATTTCGTGGTCATGTCTCTGCAATAATTATGACAAAATATATCCAATTAATATCAAAATAGGAACCAATAATAATATTATTTAAAAATGAGAAAAAAACTGATATATTATCAGCGGATGATATTATTTTCCACCTTCCAAGTTCCCATTCTTTAAGCAATGTTTCCTAGATGTTTCCCTAACAAATCTTCTTATTTTTATACCTTTGTATTTTGCACAAGGGAAATAACATTTTCCATATCTTGAATGCATTTGATGTGAACTCTCCTTTGTTATTTGTCCTTAATTTATTTCTCTTCTTTTTAGAGAGATTCTCTATGAGGGCCTTGAATTCTTTGAACTTGCTGAACACTTCAAAGTTTTTTATTTCAAGCAATAGATCCAAGTTTTATGTGAGTATTCATCAATAAATGAAACATAATATACGTACCCTCTAAGTGATTTTTATGACATCGGTCCACACACGTCCAAATGTACTATGTCCAAGATTCCTTTTTCTTTGTTGTCACTGCTTGGAAATAGACTCTTCACATTCTTGCATTTTGCACATCCCTTACATATACCATCATGATTCGCTCGATTCTGTGGTAGAACTATGGCCATATTACTTATGATCAGAAATTATTTTTAATGTATGTGAGCAATTATTCTATGGCATATCTCACTTGAATCTAATTTTCTATGTACCAATGATCAATCTAAGTGTCCCTTCAACTTGTACATGCATCCCTCTTCAAAACCAAGCACACCAACATCATCAATAGTATTTCCATTTGGCCACATGATAACTTTGATATCAATGAAAGCCATTCTATATCCGTGTTCCTTCAATGCTGATATGGAGAGGAGATTCTTCTTCAAACCAGGTACATACAATACATATTTCATCTTCATAGGATTTCTGAAATCCAACTTGTAGGAGTCTTCTCCTACCTTTTTTATGGGAACTTGATCATCATCACCAAGATTCACCTTATGAGGTGAATGATATTGAACCAAATTTATGAGACAATTCTTGTAACAGTTCATGAGCTTAGGAGCACCACTATCAATGAGCCATGTGTCACTTCCATGGTTGATTTTTCCCATAAGAGATGATGATAACATGTATTCTTCACTTGAATCGTCTTATCTTGCATTCTTCTAAATAGGTTCATCGTCTTATACGGTATGAGCATGAATTATTTGTTCTTTCCTTTTCTCATAGGATCTTTTACATGAGGATAGTTTCTTGCAATGTGTCCCATCTTCTAGAAGATGTAGCATTTGTAATTTGAGTATTTCGTTTCTTCTGAAATTTCTTGCAAGAATGGGATTATTTCTTGCTTTCCTCTTTTCTTGCAAGTGCTTCTATTGTTTGATATTCATCCTCACCAAAATTTTCTTCTCTTACTACCTATCTAGCTTCTTCTTGTGTGCACTCTTCCCATATTCTAGTGAACTTTGTTAGCCTCCTTCTAGAACAAATTCCCTGAATAAATGATTCCCAAGACCTTGGGAGACCATTTAATGTAGTCATGACTATGTCATATTCATCTACTTTTTCTTCCATGGATTCAAGTTGTTCTTTAATTTGAGATTCCTTTGTGAATTAGAATTGAATGGTTTCTAAATTCTACATTTTCACATTCTTGACTTGTGTCATCAATTTCATCTTCCTGTTGATATTATTTCCTTCAAACAACCTCGACAAGGAATAAAACATCTACTTTGGAGTATTTAATGATGAGACATGAGGGATCAAGTGATCCTTGATAGAACTTGCAATGATCCTCTTTTCCATATCCATGTTCTTCTTGTTCCTTGCATTGGAGTCATCCCCCTCTATTTATGTAGCCTCTTCTTCAATATATTTTTCCAAATCATTCTCTTACAGGATCAGAAGCAACCTATACTTCCATGCTCAGAATTTATCATCTCCTTCAAGCTTCTCATCAAGCTTTGTGGTTTCCGTCATTTTGTCCAAGCTTAAAAATACGAAGGAGATGAAATTTTTTAGAAATGGAATTTGGATTTACCAATCAATGCGCTATGGAAAGGTGATCTCCACAAGCCAAAATCAGCTCCAATGTTAACCTAAAAATATGATTAACGTCCAACCTAGGGTTTTATGAGAAAATCCTAATTTTTCAAACTTTGAATATGGAGAATCTAATCCAGAGAGAATATGTTCCCACCCAAGGAGGATTAATAAAACCTTATTTTCTTCCATATCTGACATCAAAACATTCTAAAACTAGATATCCTAATTTCTGCAACTTCAGCGAGATTTAGGTCAAAACTAAAATTCCACCAAATTGATGTTGGTCTCCACATTAGGATGTGCCATCCTAGGGAGAATTGAGCAATACTCCTTTCCTTCAAGAGTTGTGGATGGAAACCCTTGAAACAAGAATCCCTAGTTTTTGATAGTTGCATATGTTGCAATGACTTATTGTATCAAGGCTCCGATGCCATGTTGGAATTTTACTTAAGTAGTTATGTTAGTCAGAATTATTTAGATTCTAATTTAATATCATAATAACTGCATGCATAAGGATCACTGAAAGAAATAAATTTACAGCATACACAAATATTTATCCCATGAAACCTTCTCAGGGAAGAAAACCCAACATAACTTCTTCAGTATAGATTCGTCGACAAAGTACAATGTCGATACAATGAAGAGATAAAACTCTCTCATAGAAAGATACCCCAAAATATTAGTCTTCCTCCAGCTACTTCTACTCTATCTCTCTTATGTACTTTTCTCACTGGTCTTAACGAACTTTATTGTTGTCCAAATGAGGTGGGTGTTACCCTCTACTTATACTTGTTTCTAACTAACATTTTCACTGTGGGGAATAATTCACTGTTTGTTTGGGTGGACTTTTCCTGGGGTAGTTTTATGTAGTTTTCATGTGGCTCCAACCTGTATATTTTCATTGCTGGAATCTTTTGGGTTGACATAAGAATATCTTATGAAGCTACATAAAATATTATCAAAGACCATCATGGGAAAAGAAGAAACCAAGTTGTTCTTTACTTATGTGTGGGTATACTTTGGGATAAGAATATCCATTATCTTTGATCATGATAGTAGGATTTTGGGGATATTTAGGATAACACTTTGGGAAAGGGTGGACACCAATTTGAGGTACTCTACTTTTTTTCATACCCAAACCTACAAACAAACATATTTTTTTAGTTTAATTTTGATACAATTACTGAGAGGTTATAACAACAAGTATCTTAAAACATGGTGTAACTAACTTGTTTACATTCAACACTCTTATAATAGAGCACTCCATTCATCCAAAAATAATTCTCCATTGAAACTTGCTTAATATATTTACCTCCCCTTACCTTTTTACATGATGTATGGAAATGAAAGGAAGAAGCGGTAGATGTTCGTAGATAAGTTGTTGAGGCCTGGAAATTTGTAGGCAACAACAGTAAGGGATTCTCCCCAGTCAACGTTCCCAACTAGCCCATGACTGTTTGGTATAGGGAATCCATCTGTTTTGCGGTCCGGCTACCATAGGTCAAGTACAAAACAAAGGGCTTTACCGGTTACAGCCCGGTCCACCGAGTTTTTGTATTTTGACGTAAATTATGAAATGCACGTGCCTAATTAACAATGCCGAGTGATAAAGATGCAAAGTGCATTCACAATGTGATGCACGGGTTCTTACCTCTTGTCTTAGAACTTACAAGCATATAAATCATACAAACAGTAATAAAATAAAACTAACTAAACTATCTCTAGAGAGCTGGATTAATTCATGAGTAATGCAATACTGTTCAGGTGTTATGGAAAATCACAGGTAGCTGTTCTTATAACCAAACATATAAACATAAGTAAAAGTATACATGACAAGATAGCCCATCAACAATTAAAACATCCCATTACTCCTAGTGGAAGAACACCATAAAAATACTGAAGAATCTTCAGACAAGAACATAGGTTCAAGAAATTAGAACACTCTTATAGCTAATGAGACACAGCTGAAAATGAAATAGTTCACATTCAACATTGCTCATTTAAATGCATTGATCCATTCCACATAGCACTTTCTCCAACAGGTAAAATTTTCACTTTCTGGTTTGTAAAACGAAATAGTTCCTCTTACAAGCAAAAGGTTTACAAGTTTTCCAAGGAAAAATCCCTTTCTAAGTTCTACTTTGAAATATTTAAACTACAACGGCAGACCGCTTGGGCTGCCCCCCAAACGTATGAACTTTTAGTTCCCCAACGCTTCATATTCCTCTATCTTTTCTATGCATTCTCATGATTGGCTGGGTAACTGCCGGACCTTTCAGAGCTGCTCCTTTGTCACCATTCATTTTGTCTTTTCTTTCATTTGTTCTTCTTGTGATCCTGCTGTTTTCGGCTCTACCTCCACCAAACAGCCCGTTATGCCTTCGCGCCGCGGTATTCTGAAAACATCTTTTGAGTCCACCTACGATTCAACAAAGTGTATCATTAATTGGGACTACGTTATAAAACAAAGCAGCAAATTATACCAACTGAAATGGCCAACCCAAAAGAAATGGCCAGGTGCACCACCATTATTAGAATTTTATCAAACGCTGACACCACTATTTTGTTTATCCACGGGTTTGCACAAAACCACCAATGACAGGAAATGAGGACTCATCGGACGCTCAGAGCGTTGGCATCGGAAGCTAAAAATCTCACCCCACCGCAACGGCAGAAGAGAACGAGGTCACGGACAAGCGACCGAAGGGCGGGAAAATTCACAATCGGAAATCGAAAGGGTAACCACATCGGAATCCAAATGACTTTCCCAGCCGCAACGGCGGAAGAGACAAGGGCTAGAGACATCCGAACCGTGGGCGGGAAAACTCTCAATCGAAAGTCGGAAGGTATTAACACATTGAAAGCCAAATGAATTTCCTAGCTGCAACGGTGGAAGAGACAAGGGCTAGAGACATCTGAACCGCGGGCAAGAAAACTCTCAATCGAAAGTCGGAAGGGTAACCACATCGAAATCCAAATGACTTTCCTAGCCAGAACAGTGGAAGAGACAAGGGCTAGAGACATCTGAACCACAGGCGGGAAAACTCTCAATCGGAAGTCGGAAGGTATTAACATCGGGTGCGAAAAGGCTTTCCGAGCCGCAACGGCAGAAAAGGAAAGGTTATGGGCAAGTGACTAAAATACTTAAGCATCGGCTGGTGGGGGATTTAGACATCGGAGGCTTAACTACTTTGGGAGCCGCAACGACGGAAGGGAAATGGCTACGGCTTCCGATTAAACAAAAATGACGCCCGCTCAATCGAAAAAATTAAGTGTCCGGAGAGTTTTAAAAATCAACGATAAAAATACATCTCACCTCCGAAACAACGGATTTTCACAGATTCATCAGCAAAACCAAACTCACAATCAGCGATCCAAACAACTTCAAACACACGGAACCTCCGAAAACAGGCCGAGAGTCATTCTTTAAAAATCTTCCAACATTGAAGCACAACCAAAAGGTTCAAAGGATCCAATGATTAAAAACAACGCTAAATCATGAGGAGGGGCCAAAAATTTAAGAAATTTGGGGAGAACGGTTGCAGCCGCAACACTTGCCGATTACCTGGTGAACCTAGATCTCTGGGAGATTATTCTTTGAGTGACAGACTGTTTGACAACAAATGCATTTATATTCCAGGTATCTGATTTTCTCAAATGACGGAAGTGTGTACCTTTAATCATTGATGATAGTCCGATTTGGGAGAGTGGAAACCAATATTTTCAAGTCTAGATAACTCTATTGAGGCCATAGGATGAGTTTCATTATTACTTTTGTCTTCAGGTAGCAGATAGCTTGGACTCCACATGGTTGTAGCATATGGTAAATAGAAATATTCATTTGTTCCTCATTCCCATGTCACTTTAGCATTTTTTGTGCTTTTGGGCTTTTGTCCCTTTTCATATGAGTCCTCCTACATGCCTTTCTTACTGAACTTTAATTCAGGATCCTCTATCCCATAGTGTCCTTTTGTGTGAGCGGTGTACTTCATGTTTCAACTCACGGACGGAGAGGATCTTTCGGCAATTTAGTACTTATGATTCAACATCTGCTTTGATGTATGATGCTTTCATAGGAGTTTTTGACTCTTATTTGCCTTTTGGCATTCATTTCTTGGCATGGGATCATTTATATTTAATATATTGTTCACCTTGCTCCTTTCCATGGGTCCTCTGCTATCGCTCCTTAGAAAATTTTAAGTGTGACGTGGATGGAGCCTCAACATAGTATTCCAGACTCTTCGAATCCAGTTTATTTCACAAGGGTTAAGCATGACTTCAATGCACACAGAGCTTATTTGAGAAAACTGCTAAACTGGAAGAAGTTATTTTAGCAACACACAGTATGAGACCCAAAAATGTTGATCATTCCCAAACATTTTGATGTTCTCCATCACTAGTACAAGTGATCAATTTTGCCACAGCCAAAATGTGGCAATTTCCACGGAGAAGCGTGGAAATTGCCACGTCTAATTCTTTTTTTCCCGTGGAAACAATTTCGTCGCAATAGCGACGACCCGTTAATTGCGTGGCAAGAGCGACGATGTTCTATTTTGCTGTGTGTATATTTCCATGGGTAGGCCGTCTCTATAGCGATGGGAATACGTCGCAATTGCGACGGCCCTTCCTAAAATGAAAAAGACAAACCCCAATACCTGTGACGGTCAGACGTCGCTATATCGACGGAAAGACATCGCAAAGTTCCACGGCAAGCCGTCGCTATAGCGACGCTCTCTATAGTTTAAAAAAAATATATATATATATGGTCATCTGATAACACTAGTTCAATTACAGTGGTCTTATTACAGATCTAACAGGTTTAATTCCTGGGAAAGATAGGTACCTGTTTGTAAACACATGATGCTTCATAGTAGCTAACACACCTTATACAATATAGGTAAGCTGTATATAAACTTACTAGAAATAAAGTTTTATTACTCTTTAGACTAGTAATCTAGTTGTATCCAATCATTACGGTAATGGTATAGTTCGTAAGAAGCTAGTAATCACAACAAATGGTCATTTAGAGATCTGTACATAAAACTGTTGCTACTAGTAATCAATACATGCTTGTTGTTTATAGAGTAATCACCATATTTCACGATCTCTTGGATTTGCATATAAAGTAAGCTTATGAGTAACTATACTAGTATTATTACCATTATAGGAATCAATGACTCGTACTATGATTGGTTTTATATCTTATGTATAACTCTGCTTATTCCTTGGGATATAATAGGGATTAGTTCTAGTATATATATAACTTAATACGTAAGTAATAGCAAGTAAATGCCTATTGTAATCACATATGACTAATCATGCTTACTAGATTAGCTGTAATTACTTACTTATGGTGGTCTCTAGTACTACACATGGGCTTGTTCCGAGTAATCAACATGACTTGAATTCATAGAACTTGCTATGATTATATCTGTAATCACTAAGCTGTACAAAGCATATCTATCATATCCTTTTACACATATGGATAGAGTATAATAACCATTACTTTACTGTAACTAGTATAGAAAGATCAAGCATTTTAGTAATAAAGGTAACATAATAGCATATCTTCCATAAGACAGGTGATTTAATACTTACATGATGTGATACTAATACAAAGCTAGCTTATTTGTTGTAACATATCAAACTTGTACAAGTATCATGAAGCTATCATAAGCAATGGTACTTAAGCCTATTGTATAATCTCTTCTAGTACTCAATCTAATCACAGTAATAAAACCATCTCTATTCAATAACACTAATAAAGATAGAGCATGTTTACAGATCAGTACAAAGGTTATATGTCACATATATAGGAAAGTATGTAATCTTTTCACCATTGATTACACCCTAGTAATAAGACCACTGTAATTGAACTAGTGTTATCAGAGTACTGTAATTGAAGGATCAGGACTAATGTCATCAAATCCCTGCCATCAGACAAGCATTCAAAAAGGTCATTTCACAGTTGGTTAAGCACTGCTTAGAGCTTCCAATTATTTCACAAACCATAATATTCACATTTGACAGAAACCACAAGAATCAACATCTTGCCAAGTCAAATCCTACAGTCAATGTTGTATTCCTGTATCATGTATACAATTTTCCAATATAATGAGAGCAATAATACGAATCTTTACCAAAAGATCAGTTGTCACAGTTGGCACAGATTGTACAGGTGCAGGACTTTCCTTGACTGGTTCGGGAGGTGGAGGAGGTGGTGGCAGTACATCATCCTTTTCTTGTACTCCAGATCTAAAACCTTTGGAACAGACTCAGTTTTCTGTTCAAGAAACAGCAAATATTAATTAATATTTTTTTAGAACAGAAATAATTATTAGAAAGTTAAATGGAACTTTGGAAATAACAAAAAAATGCAATTTGGGTGTCCTCAAAAAACTATATACTCTCTTAGGATAGATGTTCATACCAACTCTCTACGGACTGATGATGATCTTGGGGCATCTTTAACATACTCTTCCATTGCAAAAACGAATGATGTCGGTGGCTGTTCATCCAGTAATTTGATTCACAAGAACAAAATGTAAGTATAACACAGAACCATGCACATCTGTAATGTCTAGCAACACGCCATTACACTAAAAATTTGCACTCAATATGAAATTATATGTACCTGTTCAAGAGTAGGAAATTTAAATCCACGTCCAAGGTCAAGACCTTTGCAAACTTCATAGAACTCCAATAATTTTTCTGCCTACCATGCCAGGGGAACAAATAATTGCAATAAAGTTATTTTATTCATCACAAGTGACACGAAATGATATTCATTCCACATTTCAAAAATGATGCTAGAAAATTTGTTTCTTTAAATTTAACATGCTGGAAAAGAATAGGAATGGTAGGTGTATACAGCAAGAGAGGATGTTAACAATGATAAACACTTCAAATATGTTCAGAGGGAATGCCACTGAAGCAAATGTTTTTAAAAAATAGTAATGTAGGATCACACTCATCCTAGTGATAAAAATAGTAGAGGAATATGGCACTGTTTTCACATGGTTTGAAACTAAAGACATCAATTAGAACACTTTTGGAAAAGGAAATTTCCAACTATACCTGTTTACCCTGCAAACCAAGGTCAAAGTTAAAGATTCGATTTGTCTCAAATGATGGCAACTATTCTGATCTAGAAAGTAATACAATACAAAACGACTCCTTTTAATCTCTCCACTTGAACT
>LPNX010904453.1:997522-1011465 GCA_001517045.1 Pseudotsuga menziesii
CACTTATTGAAATCGACAGATCTCATTCCTTATCATGTGTTTTCAGCTCTAATGTATTGATTTTCCTCCATGAAAGATGTTGTTTCGGGCTCGAAAGATCATCCATGGCCGGTTATTTGAGGTCCCGATTCAGATCTGAATACCTTGAAAGATATATTTCTCAAATCAAATCGTTCACATGCTCATTCCCAGCATACAAAATTCACAAAAAAAACAAACATAACCGCGCGCGCTAAACAAAATTCACAAAAAAATCAAACATAACCGCGCTTAAATTCTTGGGCGTCGTTGTATCGACGCCTTGACCGTTGTAAAAAGTCAACAAAAGATAGTGCCGTCGCTATAGAGATGGTCTAGCATGGATACAGCGACGAAAGTCGGGGCTTCCTTAAAAAAAATTGTAAAAATGCATAATTTACCCTTGATTTTTCCACGAAAGTAAAACTAACGTGGAAAACTAACATGGCAAAATTGATCACTTGTACTAGTGCATGCAACTGCGAGTTCCTTCCCTTTATTGGAATCAAGAAAAATCAAACTAAAGCAAACTGAAAAAACATGACTCAAAAGACAGCCAAACAGATTATTTATATACAAGATAGAAGAACTCAACGAAACTTAGGAAAAATAAGACTTGAGAACGAAACCATTCACTGGTAAGTTCTCTTCCCACCCCTGTAGATCTTGCAACTTATAAGAAGAAGGGCCAAGCTTTGCTGCAATCTGAAAAGGGCCTACCCACAACTACTAGAATGTAGTGTGCTTTCCTTTCTCATCATGGGGGTGATCCCATTTGAGGACTAAGTCTCCTACTTCAAAGTCTTTTGTTCCAGCTTTATGTTTGTTGAACCATCTCTTTACTAACTCCTGTTGTTGCTTAAAGCGTTCCCTAGCTTTAGATCTAGCCTCTTCTACTTTCAGAAGATTGCATATACTCATCTGCAAAACTTCATTCTCTGACCCTCTGGACTCTTGAGCTATTATGGAAGAGGGTAGCATGATGTTGGGGGGAAGAATGGCTTCTTTACCATACACAAGGGTATACGGTGACACTCCTATCGCAAACTTGGGGGTGACTCTATTGGCCCAAAGGGCGTTTGGTAGCGCTAAGTGCCAGCTCCTCTAGTTTTCTATCACAGTCTTCTTTAAAATCCTAATCAGACTTTTGTTAATGGATTCAGCCAGGCCATTTCCTTGTGGATAGTAATTAGCAGAATAATGCAATTTTATCCCTTTATCATGAGCAAAAGTAGTTAATTTAATTGATGAAAAATACGTAGCATTATCAAAAACTAACGAAACTGGAACTCCAAACCTGGTCATGATGTGGTCCTGCAGGAAACTGATGACCTCGTCTTGATTTATCTTATGCAGGGGAACTGCTTCGAACCAGCGAGTGAAATAATCAGTCACGGTCAGAATATACTTGTGTTGTAGGGAGGAATTTGGTTTTATTTCTCCAATGATATCCAACCCCCATTGCTCGAATGGTTCCGTGATCATCACAGGCTTTAGGGGTGCTGCTGCTTTAGGCTGTCTCCCACTACACCTTTGGCAAATATCACACTTCCTGACATGTGTGTGTGCATCTTTGAAGAGCGTAGGCCAATAGTAACCGGATCTGAGGATTTTGTGGGCCGTAGTATCTCCTGAATAATGTCCCCCAGTAGGACCGTCGTGCAATTCTGACATTACTTTCTTTGCATCTTCCTTTTCTAAGCATCTGAGAAGAACCCTGTCATAATTCTTTCTGAATAATACTCCTTCAACAAGTTGATAGGAAGCTGATTTAAGACGCAGTGCTCTTCTTTGCTTAGAATTCCAATGTTCTGGCAACAACCCTGCCTGCAGGTAATGCACAAGGTCTCTATACCAAGACTCAGGAGCTATAAACAACGGACATACCTCCATTACATGTAATTCGGCTTCATCTTCCCAGGCGTGTTCTTCATTTTTTTCATTTTCAATCATCAGTTTGCACAGGCCTTGTCCTTTAAATATAGATGCTGGCTTGAATTCAAGGTCGTACTCTTGAAGAGCTGTTACCCAGTTGCCCCTTCTTTCTCCTAACTCCTTCTGTACAAGAAGGGACCTTATAGCTGGGTAGGGGACGATCACCTTGGTTCTATTTTTTAAAATATAAGGCCTGAATTGTTTTACTGCTTTGAATACTACGTAGGCTTATTTATCAATAGCTAGGTAATTCAATTCGGCCCCCTGTATACCAGTACTCATAAAGGATATTGGGAATTCATCCCCCCCATCTTCCTTTTGGGTGAGCACAGCTGCTAGTGAATCATCAGATGCAAAGGTATACAAGATAAAATCTTTGTCGAAATCTGGGCTTTTCAGGGAGGGTGCATGTGCAACAACAATTTTGATTTTGTTGAATGCGCTCTTCTCAATTTCAGTCCACTTGAATAGTGCATTTTGATTTACCATCTGCTGTAGCGGCTTGACAATCTGAGCAAAATCAGGCACAAATCTTCGCACGAAGTTTATCGTTCCCATAAATGATTGCATCCCCTTTTTATTATGGGGCAAGGGGATTTGTTCAATAGCCTTAATTCTTTCTGGATCTATAGAGATTCCTTTCTTCGAAACTATGTGACCCAGCAACTTGCCTTCCGTGACAGCGAACACACACTTCTTAGGATTGAGTGAGATGCCATATTTTCGACAGCGTTCGAAAATTTGCCTTAAGTGAAACGCGTGATCTTCTATTTTCTTCGAGAATATTGTAATATAATCAAGGTACACTACAACACTACGGCCAATCAATCCGCGGAAAGCTATGTCCATAGCCCTCTGAAATGTTGCTCCAACATTTATAAGCCCAAAGGGCATCCTTTGTAGGCAAAGGTTCCCCACTTGGTCCTGAACGTGGTCTTCAATCTGTCTTCTTTGGCTACTAATACTTGGTTGTAGCTAGAGAAACCATCTAATAACAAAAAGAGTTTAGAACCTGCAACCATTTGTAACAATTGCTCCATGGGTGGAACGGGGTAGTTGTCTTTATTTGAAGCGCGGTTTAAATTTCTAAAATCTACGCATAGTCTAATTTCTCCAGATTTTTTTCTCATTGGTACCATATTTGATACCCACTCCGAGTGTCTAACCTTAAAAATGATTCTGGCATCCAATAATTTCTTCACTTCACTCTGAATCAGCGGTTCCAATTTTGGATGCATTTTCCTTAAAGGTTGCTCATACGGCTTGAGGCCGGCTTTGATGGGGACAACGTGCTTGATGATGCTGGTGTTGTATGTTTTCAAATCTTCGTATGTCCAGGTGAAAACATCTTTGTATTGTTTAAACAGGCTAACGAACTTATCTCTTTCTACTGGTGAAATTTTTTTTCCAAGATTAACAAATTTAGGATTCGTCTTAGTCCCTAAATTTATCAGCTCGAACTGTAGAGATAAGTTGTGAGTCTTTACGTTGGGTGGTCTTCTGAACTTTTCATTTAAATCGAACATTCTTTCTAACGTTCTAACTCCTTTAGGGATGAAATTGCCATATTTCATCTCGGCCTGATGTTCTTCATCATCTATAATCGCCCCTTTTAATACCTCGTCATTTGTTAAGCATTCTATTATCTGTTGATCATCGTCGAACACTCGTAGGTTGGTGATCATATCCGGTACTGAGGGCCTGAAAAGCAATTCGAAAGAGCATTGATTATTAGTGGGCACGAGCCTAGCGGCTGATGTGGCCAACAAGTCAGCTGCTGCATTTTTAAGTCTTGGAATTGAAATAATATTGAATGCATTAAAACATTTAAGCAGGTCCCATACCTCATTTTGGTAAGCTTTCAAGTGAGGGGAAACACAATGTATTTGATTCTAGATTTGTTTCACAATAATTTCAGAGTCTCCAAAAACTTTTAGATTACTTACCTTTAATTCAATCGCTTTCCTTAAGCCCTGCACCAGCGCTTCATACTCAGCTATATTATTCATACATTCAAACTCTAATCTACATGAAAGAAAATGTTTATTCCTCTGGGGGTCGATTAGGACACAGCCGACCCCTGACCCTTCTAGCGTCTTAGAGCCATCAAAAAACAAAGTCCAACAATCACTAACTACTGAATGTGAATCTACTCCTACCGCTAAGTTTACTATGTTACAGTTAATCTCATCAGCCTGTGAGAATCGAAGGAGACCAGGCTGAGTGTCAGATGTGTTGCTGGCTTCTTCTGCTTGATAATTTCCTGGTTCCAATTCGATAAAATAATTTCCCAATACAGAATCCACTGGTTCATTCTTCTCTTCCAGTCGAGTGACATTGTATTTCATGTGAGGCTCTCTTAAAATCTTAATCTGGTTCAGACTTCCTTTGTATGGCACCCAGAGATGCGACCAATCCGAGGCAAAATATCCATTTAGTTTGGTCAACCAATCTCTGCTTAGGACAAGACCGTACGCGTCTAGTATATCAGCCACCACGGTATTAATGACCTGGCATACTTTATCATTTGATGCCACATGGACTAGGACATCTTCCATCTCCCCAATTACCTTTACGTTTGTCCTGTCCAACTGAACAACTCTCCACGTGGATGGCTTAGGCTACCCATTGATCTTTTTACAGACTGATATCGGCATGACATTAACAGACGCCCCTGAGTCTACCAAGCAATTATGTACATTGTGGTTAAATATTTCAAAAGTAAGGAGGAAAGGTGGATGCTTGTTCTTGGACTTACCTCCACTGCTGGTTTCTCCAATTTCTTTTTCTTCTTCTGGTTGATTGTTAGTGGGAATCCTCTCATCCGATGCTTCAAGTGCTTTCAATAGTCTTTCTTTTTGCTATGTCACTTTACACATTTTGAATAGTGAAACGTTAGCCTTTACCTTCTTTAAATCTTCCACGACATCATAATCCATCTGCTGTTCATCAGGATGAGATTTATCAGCATCCATCTTATCTTCATTGGGCTTGGTCATCTTGTCATTCTACTTGGGATCCTAGTAGGTAATAGTGAATTCTGGAATTTTATCAGCTAAGGATTTATTTTGAAATTTCTTAACATTTCGCTGAAGCCTCTTAATCTTTGGGAGAATGATACTGTTTTCTTTAATTGGCCCTTGGCTCCTAGTGGTTACGTTGGTTTCCATGACGTCCTTGTAGCCCTGATTCTTTTCCTTTTCAGCATCAAATAACGAAACAAAATTCCACAAAACCATAGTTTCTTCTTCTTATTCCTTCGTTGAAGCGGTACTCTCTTTCCTTTCTTCATCTCCATCTTCTGTTAATATCGAATCCAACAGCTGATTCATGACCAATGTCATCGAGTTTATCCATTAAGGACAATTCTTTTCAGAATGTGGTTGTTGGTGGAAAGTGCAAAAATTGTCCATTCCTACCTCTGTTAAATTCATGGATGCAGTATTGTGAGGAGGTTGGGACTGATTGTTATCCTCCCTTTTCTTATAATAAGGCTTATAGAATTTTTGTGCTTCCTTTTCCTTTTCTAAGTCTATGATTTTGTTGGAAAGCTTCTGCATCATTTTTGCCATATTTTCAAAATCTGGTGATTTATCCTCCTTAGGCTTGGTAAACAATACGGCTTTCCTTCCCACACCTTTCTCTCCTGATTGTTCGGGATAATATTCAACACTTTCTCTTTCAGCCTCCACTACTTTTGCCTCTTCATAGGTTTCCACCAAAGTAGGCTTGGCCCTACCTTTGGCAAACATGGCCAAATCATGGCCTAAAGCTGATGTATAATATTCAATCAGGACCTTGTCCGAAGGCTTGTCAGCGTCAGAAAAATTCTTGAGGTATACTACAAATCTTTGAGTAAAATTGTGCACCTTCTCATTTCTCTCTTTCTTCAAGGCGCATAATCCTTTCATGAGGGCTGCATGAGTATTTTGTATCGCATACTTACTTCTGAAAATTCTCTCGAAGGTATCCCAATCAGGGATAGAGTTAGCAGGCAAATCAAAATACCATGATGCTGCAGCTCCTTTAAGGGTATGCGGGAATAGTCTGCAAACTACATCTTCGTACTCCCCCACCCTCAACCTTTCTATTGCCAAGTAAAAACTTTGCAGGTGATCATCTACAAGTATCTTCTCATTTGGGTCGAACTTGGGCAACATCTTTTCAAAGGACTGAGGTAAATCATGTAGCGGAGGGGTCAGGTTTAAAGGTGATCTGGCTCTCCAAGCAGGTGGTGGATTTGGTGGGTTAGGTGGTGGATTAGCATTTACGACTGCCATGAGTCTGGGTGGAGAGTGAGGAGGTAAACCAATAGGAGTGTGAGCAGGAGAACTGTGAGGGGTATCTGGGCCTTCTTGATTCAAAGGTAGCACAAATTCCTGTAAGGCTATTTCTACCAGTTCTTCCCAATCCCCAACCAGCACTGAGTCTTCCGCTATAGGACGATCCTTCTTTTTATACTCTCTTCTGGGTAATTCAGGGATGATTGGAAATCCTCCAATCTTCTTTACATATGCCCTGGTGTGTCTCCTTGGATCATTAACAACTTCGTTGCCAATAGCATATAGATGTTCTCTATTTCTTTCTTCCAGAATTGGATTATAAAGCCCACTGCTTTCAGAATTGTTACCGGTGGAATAATCTCAGGAAAATGGGTTTCCTCGGCCAGCCATACACTGGTGGCCCTCCTTCTAGCGCCAAAACCGTTGAGGCCCGGAAATTCGTAGGCAACAACAGTAAGGGATTCTCCCCAATCAACGTTCCCAACTAGCCTGTGACTGTTTGGTATAGGGAATCCGTCCGGTTTGCGGTCCGGCTACCGTAGGTCAAGTACAAAACAAAGGGCTTTACCGGTTACGGCCCGGTCCACCGAGTTTTTATATTTTGACTTAAATTATGAAATGCACGTGCCTAATTAACAATTCTGAGTGATAAATATGCAAAGAGTATTCACAATGTGATGCGCAGGTTCTTACCTCTCGTCTTAGAACTCACAAGCATCTAAATCATACAAACAGTAATAAAATAAAACTAACTAAACTATCTCTAGAGAGCTGGATTAATTCATGAGTAATGCAATACTGTTCAGGTGTTATGGAAAATCACAGGTAGCTGTTCTTATAACCAAACATATAAATAGAAGTAAAAGTATACATGACAAGATAGCTCATCAACAATTAAAACATCCCATTACTCCTAGTGGAAGAACACCATAAAAATACTGAAGAATCTTCAGACAAGAACATAGGTTCAAGAAATTAGAACACTCTTACAGCTAATGAGACACAGCTGAAAACGAAATAGTTCACATTCAACATTGCTCATTTAAACGCATTGATCCATTCCACATAGCACTTTCTCCAACAGGTAAAATTTTCACTTTCTGGTTTGTAAAACAAAATAGTTCCTCTTACAAGCAAAAGGTTTACAAGTTTGCCAGGGAAAAAGCCCTTTCTAAGTTCTAATTTGAAATATTTAAACTACAATGGCAGACCGCTTGGGCTGCCCCCCAAACGTATGACCTTTCAGTTCCCCAACGCTTCATATTCCTCTATCTTTTCTGTGCATGCTCATGATTGGCTGGGTAACTGCCGGACCTTTCAGAGCTGCTCCTTTGTCACCATTCATTTTGTCTTTTCTTTCATTTGTTCTTCTTGCGATCCTGCTGTTTTCGGATCTACCTCCACCAAACAGCCCGTTATGCCTTCGCGTCGCGGTAGTCTGAAAATGCCTTTTGATTCCACCTGCGATTCAACAAAGTGTATCATTAATTGGGACTGCGTTATAAAACAAAACAATAAATTATACCAACCGAAACGGCCAACCCAAAATAAATGGCTAGGTGCACCACCATAATTAGAATTTTATCAAACGCCGACACCACTATTTTGTTTATCCACGGGTTTGCACAAAACCACCAATGACAGGAAACGAGGACTCATTGGACGCTTAGAGCGCTGGCATCGGAATCTAAAAATCTCACCCCAGCCAACGGCGGAAGAGAACGAGGTCACGGACAAGCGACCGAAGGGCGGGAAAATTCACAATCGGAAATCGGAAGGGTAACCACATCGGAAGCCAAATGACTTTCCCAGCCACAATGGTGGAAGAGACAAGGGCTAGAGACATCTGAACCGCGGGCAGGAAAACTCTCAATTGGAAGTCAGAAGGTATTAACACATCGGAATCCAAATGAATTTCCCAGCCGCAACGGCAGAAGAGACAAGGGCTAGAGACATCCGAACCGCGGGCAGGAAAACTCTCAATCAGAAGTCGGAAGGGTAACCACATCGGAAGCCAAATGACTTTCCCAGCCACAACAGCGGAAGAGATAAGGGCTAGAGACATATGAACCGTGTGCGGGAAAACTCTCAATCGGAAGTCGAAAGGTATTAACATCGGGCGCGAAAAGGCTTTCCGAGCCGCAACGGTGGAAAAGGAAAGGTTACGGGCAAGCGACTAAAATACTGACACATTGGTTGGCGAGGGCTTTAGACTTCCGAGGCTTAACTACTTTCGAAGCCGCAACGGCGGAAGGGAAACAACTACGGCTTCCGATTAAACAAAAATGACACCCGCTCAATCGAAAAAATTAAGTGTCCGGAGAGTTTTAAAAATCAACGGTCAAAATACATCTCACCTCCGAAACAGTAGCTTTTCATAGATTCATCAGCAAAACCAAACTCACAATCGGCGATCCAAACAACTTCAAACACATGCAACCTCCGAAAATAGGCCGAGAGCCATTCTTTAAAAATCATCCAACATTGAAGCACAACCAAAAGGTTCAAAAGATCCAACGATTAAAAACAATGCTAAATCATGAGGAGGGGCCCAAAATTTAAGAAACTTGGGGAGAACGATTGCAGCCGCAACAGAAGTGAACATGTAAATTTGATTCATAGAAAGGATCATCCAAAAACACTTGAAAGTGTAATAACAACTTGATAAAATCCAACAAAAATATAAAATTAGACATGAACAGTAAAAAAATGGCCACAATTTGTTTTTTTTGGAGACAAAGAAACACTTTATACCCACAATGTATATGCTTCCAAGATTCAATGATTAATTTCTATAGAACGGATTAAAGTATTAAAGCATTAGGATGGTCATAAGGAATACCTTGTTGAAATGGCTTATGTGGTCCTTGTATATGCTAATTAATGAAGAAAAGTTGCTCCATAATGTCCTATGTTCCTTGAATTATTTATTTTAAACCAATTAATGAAGGGAATTTTCTTGTTATATGGCATTCCTCACAAATCCCACATATTTCCACCGTGTTTAAAGGGAATTCATTTCTTGCATGTTTCTTCCTTAATGTAAGGGAAAAAATATTTAAGTATTTTCATCCTCTTCTTGTTTCTATTTAATCTACATGGTATCCATCTACAAAGCGAATGAATGATATATATCAGTTTTCATATCCTCTAATACACTTCCTATTTCATTTTTAGTAAGAGTTCAAGACATAGACTTTGGTAATTGTGGGAAAATGTTTCTATCACCCGTACTCTTGTTTCTGTTGATTTAGAAAAAAAATTGAACACCTTATTTATATCTTCATAGCTCAATTGGAAGATATATCAATTTGGAAGAAGGTTTAAAGTTTTGATTATATCTTATCTTAATCCCCTAAGGAGCACAAGTTTGAGAGACTCTTCATCTATCCTACATCCATAAATCCTTATATAACTAATTTGAAATCTCTCTTTGTAGTCTTTGATGGATTCATTTTATCCACGAATCATTCTAAATATTTCACATTTGGTGTTTTTGTCTTTACAATAATCCATAGGTCTCACTCATAGATTTTGGCGGCATTGTCCGATCTTGCCTATCTACTCACGTGACTCTTCTCTACTTGGGTTGCTCCTCTAAGTGTTGATTTGATCTACCGCAATTCAATTCTTCTCTCTGGTTTTCTCTACTCAGGGATACTATGCATCATTGATAGTGAACTGTGAAATGACATAGCGCAGGAGGGGACAGAGACTTGTCTTATTTATTATACCTGCCTAGCAGGTATATTGTAATGATTGCAAGTCAAACTCTTTTGACTTTGTATTTAGTTGCTCTCTATCAAAAAAATTAAAATCTGTTTTGTAAAGTATAAATTAGGAATTTGTAAAATATTTTTTTTATTTTGTTAAAAACTATTTTGTAAACAACTTATTGGTCGATAGAAGATGATGTAAACTTTGGAATTTGGTATCTGGATTTGAGTTGACATGTTGCAACATGACATCATAATAATAAAATTAAAAAAATAAAAATTATATCCCATTTCAATCTGTTATAGCAAGTGGTACCATCGGAGCCAGCAGTTCTGGTTTTTTTCAGACCTAGGGCCATGAGACGAGGGTGCATTAGCTTGGCAATATCATCCACAACAACTAAATAGGAGTCGAGGTAAATGATTCTCCCGAGTCAAAGTGTATAATATGAAGCGCAAGTATGGAAAAGTCGCCTGAAGCGTAGCCTTGAGATCACGTTGACGCTCGGACACCATGAAATGGAAGACTACATTTTCGGGACAAGCAGCATGTTGGAGAATCGATAGAATTCTGGCGACCAATCCTCTCAGATAAGCAGAGTCCAGTGTCATGGCTATATGCACGGCCGTGCTATCCCATAGCTCTGTATCATCATCTTCTTCTTGAAGTTGAGAATAGCCTGATCTCCACGACGAAGGTGCCGAGACGATGCATTCTTTACCATTTCGAAACGCTGGAGCTTCTTGGAAAACCGGCAGGGTCGACGATCGGCGTGGTATATGCAGCCGATCTAGCAGAACGCTGGGAAGCTTGGAGAAACCAGGATCGTCTCTCGCATAATTATTCAATTTAAATTTAAATTTCATGTCCCGGATGATTCTAGCGGCCACCACGCCAGTCATGCTCAGCTGGATCGAAACCAGAATGCTTGCAAATAGAAAGAAAGAAAACGTTCTAGTCCTTCCAATTAGCATCTTTTCCATTAAAATGCGGTTCAGAGGCTTCGATCGGCAAACCCTAGATATGTATCTAGACTCTATATAACCTGGAGGCACCAATGCTCCGTGCGGCTAGACATAGCCAGTCTTGAGGGCAAAGAAACGGTCAGCATTCGGGATTCAAGATATTCAGGACTACATTAATAAATATCAATTTGACAGAACACCAAAGAACACAAAGATCCAACTCATAAACTGCGGCTGAATCCGCTTGCCTGGTCTCGATATGAATGGCAGAGGACAAGAACAAGACGTAGGAACGCCAGGACAAACGCAGATTGCACATCAAGTTACTGTAACCACAAAGTCCACAATGCTTGGGAAGTAGTGGTTGTTAGGTCCGCATTGCGACGAAACTAAATCTTATCACAGTTTTGCGTACAATGCAAAGGAAAGGAACGAAAAGCCAAGCATCACCGTCGACGGGTGAGCAGAGCAGAATTAGCGCGACAGAAATTCCTCTGCAAGCCAAGCAAATTAAGTGTACTTATCAATCTTTCGTTCGATCTTTCCTACTACATGAAATCAAAACCACCTAATAACTTAACACTAAAAGGATTCTTTTTATATTACCTGTGGAAATCATGCAAAGCTTATTTGAGTAAAACTTGAACTTATTTTTATGGACATCAATCCATTCATTCAAGTTGCACATGGCACTTTTGACTTATTGTGAGGATTCATTGTTCTTCAGCTGGCAACCCATAAGAACGCACTTGGAGTTGCTGTGGGTGCAACACTAGGTCACACGATATGTACTTCACTGGCAGTCGTTGGGGGAAGTATGTTGGCATCAAAAATCTCACAAAAGACTGTTGCTACTGTGGGAGGATTGTTGTTTCTTTGCTTTTCGTTAAGTTCTTACTTTTACCCTCCCATGTAACTTCATTGGATGTCAAGTAATTTGCATTTTTCCTGGTCCAAAGAATCATTACTTTTTTGTATACATTTTATGAAGGAGGAATTTCTTTTATTCATTGCATTTTTTCCTATTTTATGGCTGCCTCTCATACCAAACAATCTTTGTGGCCGAGAGAATGATTGTACTCTAACCTCAATGAGCACGCTGTATAATGTTAATGCAAGATGGGGGTTATTCTAAAATGGAAGTTAAAGGAATGTAGCGAGGACTTATTTTATCGACTGGAACTTTAAAGTCTTGACATGAAAGTTAAAGGTTGATGAGACATTATGATTCTTGCACATCGTTAGTATAGTTATTGCGTCGAGAGGCGCTCTACAGCCCAGTATGGGGGAGATCTTGTCACGTGATGTCACGTGATGTAACGTTACTAACATGTCCGCAAAAAATAATAGTGAAAGTGAATATTATGGGGGAGATCTTGTCACGTGATGTAACCTTACTAACATGTCGGCAAAAAATAATATTGAAAGTGAATATTATGGGGGAGATGTTGTAACCTGACATAACTTATGTAATAATAGTGAAAGTGAATATTATGGGAGAAATCTTGCTGTTGAAATTTATATTATAATGGATTCTGATCAGCATAATCAGGATGGGCCTGCAAAGCCAATGAACGGCTGCAATAGCAGTGAGATCATCAAGTCCGATCAAGAAAAGATATTCAAGAAGTTAAAGAAAAGCCTAAGCTGAAGTCCCGGAAAGGTTCCTTGAAGGCTGCGGCAAGGAATTTATGTCGAATCAAGTTTTTCAGATCAATTTCGCCAGTAAAATTTATGTGCAGGTGTCGAGAGGCTGGCTGGGCCAGAGGCTACCAGGTCAGCGCCGGCAATAGACCGGCAAAGAAAATTACACATTAACTAATCCATCGGAGCACTGAAACATGCCTTCCCGCTTAACGCCATTTCATTCTCGACGACCACACTGAGCTCATCGAACGCCTTGGTAAACTCTGGAAAATATAGCTCTCGATTTCTCTTAAGTAACTCAAGGCACCAGCTCTTTAGTGTATGATGTTTTTCCATAAAAATGGTGGCCCTGTATCCTCGGGTGAATTTCAGGCTGGGCATATAAGTGCCCGCCACATCATTCTTATCAACCTTACCTAAATCATGGATTACGGGGAAGCTCTTCGAGGAGTATTATGACTCGATTGGAGGAGAAGAAAGGCGGACCAGGCGGCATATTCACTCTGAAGATCGTGCTCTTATATTTCTCCACACGAGGCTTGAAGAATTGATCGATCCCTCTGAAGTATTCGAATTCGAATCGATCGAAGATGGCACCAACAAAGGGAAGGCCGTAAGTTCCAGGAATCTCCATTACCGAATCTGGTGCGGCCACTCTCGCTGCTTTCATCTAAACTTACCGAAACATGGGAAATCAAACAACAGGAAAACAAACAAAAAAACTTCCCAAACCTAATGTATTCCTCTCAGACGTGAGCTAGCGGGGAACTCTCAATGACGTGCAATATTAAATAGTTTCAGCCAGCGTGTTTTAGCAATGGACTCTGCCACCATTTTCAGGTTTCAATCTTGTTTATTTTGAGAGAGGGTTGATTCCATTATTTCATACCACCATGTTTTTAAATTATATTATTTGATTTAGGGTGGTATTTTAATTTAAAGAACACACTGATCTCATTTTAACATGGCACTGGGTAGACTCGAATCCCGTAGTAATTGCATGGCCCTGCGCATCTGTACCACTTCTGAATGTTTCAGAATATATCTGCAAACTAATATTTTTACGACTGGTTCACGTTTTCTTTCAAGATGTTGAGCTTCTCTTTTATATTATTTTATATATATAAATAAAATTATTTACTCTATTTTATAGTACCTTTAGGAATCGTTTCAAGATTCCATCCGAATAAATTGGGAAGTATTTTCACAACTCGTTTTTTATGTTTTAGAGGGGCAACCTTCTCTTTTATGACTTGTATAAATATAAATAAAATTACTTATTATACTAGCATTTACATTATAGAAAGTAAAAAACAAGTATGACTATATTGAAGAAGAATAGTCATGAAAAAGAAGATTTATAGAAACCAAAAAAAAT
>LPNX010904453.1:1011560-1024281 GCA_001517045.1 Pseudotsuga menziesii
ATCAAGTGCTAAGATGGATCAAATCTCCCGAGGTGCAAATCTCTTCTCAGTTATTGGATGCAAGGAGCTATTCCATGAGAGGTTTGCACCTTGGGAGATTTGATCCCTCTCGGCGCTTGATAGAGCCTAAGATTTGGATCTACGCTGGTGGTATAATGTAGTGACACATACCAAAACTCAGTAACTTTATCTCGAGGGTGTTATATTATCGATTTAAAACTCTGCTTGATTCCCGTCTTGTAGTTTTTAAAATGACCTTTTATATCTATAAACTCATGGACAGTTTCACCCAGTGATTTACTGGTAGAGCAAACAGCTGCCATAAAAGATGGATTGGACTTGATAAGTACTCCACGAGGAGGCTTCTTGTTATAGTATCACTTTTTTTTGGATATAATGCGCTAAAAGGATGGATGTTGACTCTATTAAGAGATGTTTTTGACATTTTGAATTGAATTCGTCTGATCTTGAAACATGAAAGGTATTTTGCACATCGAAGCAATTTTAATCTGCATACCCTATCTTTAATATTTTTTCTTGAGTACTGAAAACCATATCTTCTGAGCTCCCAATCGCCCTTGAAGATCAGAACACCTCTGTTTTGTTGAAGTCATTTTCATAATTTAGGAACTCTAGTCCCAATACGCTAATTTAATGCCAAGCATTACGGTGTCCCAAATGTTGCATCCAAACATTGATTGTAATTTGTCATTTAACTAGTCATACTACTAGGAGGCACATATGAAGACCTGGGAAATCAGTGATTTTAGTCAATTTGTGAAGTATGATATCCAAAGAATAATGTGTTTTTAGATGAAATTATCTCGATTTTTTTTTTCCAATGGGGTTCATTGCTGAGGTTGACTGCATATTAAGATGCCCTTTGGGGTTTGTTCTCGTTGTGGTATGCCACACATATAAATGAGATATCAAAAAGGGATGAGATCAGGTACACGTCCCAAGCAAATTTGGTAGAATTGATACCCCTCAGACCTGCACTTACATTATGTTTTTTTTATAAAGAAAACCTCGTGGGATCCCATTCCCTCCCTCTTCAAAAGCCATGTTTTCTTTGCCAAGAAAATTCTTAAGGTGTATTGACACATAATTATGTACTGTAAATTGAAGCAACTAATTGTTGTACGAAAGCATGTGTGTCTGTTGCAATAACTTAGTTGAATATTTTTTAGGTCAAGTAAAGATGCATTCTTGGATATAAGTTTTCTTTAGGTCATTTTAACTAACTCTATACCATGAAAAATCATAAGCTGCATCGAGATATGATTATGTAGTGTAAAATTGAAACAACTAATTGTTATCTAAAAGAATGTGCATGTGTTGCAATAACTTAATTGAAAGAGAACTTTTTTATGTTTAATTGTTCTTTTTTTAATGATTAGTTTTATCTTAAATCAATTAGACTCGTGACTGGAAGAAGTATAAAAGAATGTATATTGCAGTATCATCTTGAGTGGGCCTAACAGTTTTAACATGTCTCTTCTTAGGAGGTTATAGGTTAAAATCTGGAAGGTGGTAATGTACACCTTCATAGACTTTAGTAGTCAAATTGTTATGCAGTGGGGGGATTGTTCCACAAAGCTGGGGTCTCATACACCAAATTGGTGTTTGACTAGGATGTGACCTTAAAAATAGATTATTATTAATATGTTTATGTTCTATAAATTGCCCTTCGACTATCTATGTTAATCTTAAATGCGTTAAACTTGTGATTGATGGAAGTCTTATTATTATGTGATTATGTACCTTGTTACTTGATCAAATGGTTGAGTTAAGTTACAAGGTAATTAGAGATTAGGAAATAAGGAAATCCTAGTTAGAAAGCTTTAATCAGAAGGGTGGAAGTTTTAATTCTTGAAGTGGCCATCTTACAAGTTATTATTATGAATGAAGGCATTCATATTGCAATTGTGTTGTGTGAATGGAAATAAGAGCTCTATATATTGTTTATTTATTAACTTTTTTTGTTAATATTATAAACATTGAATCTACATGTGGTTTTATTCTCTAAATTAGGTGGTATTATTGGATTTTAAATTTCACAAATGTGCACTGGTTTTATGTTTTGACTACACTTGGAAATTCATACGGGAGGATTGGAATGAAGAAGTGAAGGTTTTATGTTTTGACTACACTTGGAAATTTATAGGGGCGAATTGGAATGAAGAAGTAAAGATATGCCAAGGTTCCATGTATGTGTGCATTTGGAAAATCTGGGGTAATTTAGGGAGATGATATTTTGATGTGTTTGCTTTTACTTGTTAGAGGCAATTTTAGTATAATGTGAAACAAAATGCGTATCCAAAAAAGTAGGTTTCAAGAAGCCAAAGAGACTCATGGAGAGTTATTCCCTTACTAATGAAGACTTGGGAAGCTTGCCAACAATGTATTAACTAGCTCATAGAGGAGATTAGAGTGACAAAAAACGACAAAAAACAATGCTATGTAGATGCTTCTTTGGCAAGGTACATCATAAGTGACTCTTAGAGGTAGGAAGACAAGGCCACGTTTTCACTTGAACAATTACCACCCCATTGAGGCACATAAATGACATCGCTGATGAGACACGCATGGTATGAATGTTTTCATCATCTGGGAAGACTTGTCGAGATTCTAGGTTATCAGAGACATCAGGTTGATAAAGGGATATGATGCTATATTTTGATCTTGTAACTGTCTATACAATTTGGGAGAAAAAATTTAGAAGTTTGTTGGATGGAGTGTAAATTCTCTTTACCATATTATATACTAACTTAGAATCCCCAAAAACAATTAAGTGTTTGGAGCCTAGTTTGACAACATTCTCAAATCCTAGTAATAGTACATTAAATTTTGTCACATTATTTGTGTTTGTAAATCCAAGTAAAAAAAAATTATGCACTTTTCCAATGGCTGAATATAGCAATATATTAGCACCACTGCCCTCTCCAGAACAAGCATCGACAAACATTAGAGGAAATTTGGGGTCTAAAACAGGCCTTATAAAAAAATGCGTCATGGATGTGTTGGATTGAATTGGATTTTTTAAGCCAATAGAATTTCAATAGCTTTGGTCTACCATTATAGTTGATTTGGGCATATAATGCTTGTGTTATATTTTTATTTGATGATAGCTAACACCTCTAGCACCTCAACTTGGTTAAGATCATAAAAAGTCCATCTTGAAATACAATAAACACATAATAAATATAGATTATACCATATTATCACTACTTTCCTTTAAAATATAAAGCTCAAATTAAAATGATAGTGCACTAATTTTGAAATATTAAAAACATTTATATAATTAATATTTTAAAAAGAAAAATAAATAATATTTAATTTTAAATGGGAGAATATTCTTCATTTAAATACTTTTAAAAATAAAAATAAATAATAGTTAATAAAGTTAGTTAATTAGAAAGATATTGATTATTATTTTTATTTTTATATAGTTAAATATTATTTTTAAATATTAATTATGAATCTTTTAAGTCAAGTTAAATAATTTATAATAATAGATATTGACTATTAATTAGTTAGTTAGATATTGATTATTATTTTTATTTATTTTTTATAAAAAATATATAAAATAATGATTATTACCTCCATTTTAACATGATTGTAATTATATTTTATTATTATAGTTTTAGATTTTATTAAATACATAAAAGGTAGAGATATATTTATAAAAAAATTTAAATAAATTATAATATAAATTCAAAAAATTACCACTATATTATTTATTGTGTGTGCACAAGAATCTAAACTTTTATTAATATTTTCAACCTTCATCTCTTAACTCTATCCTAACCCAACATACTCGTCAACTACTATTAATGAGGAAATATAGGTTGACTTTCAGCATATAGCACCTTTAACTTAGTGTGACATGACATATTTGTAGCGTGATTTGGATATTATTATTATTTTTCTTAGGAAGTTCAATTTAGACGCTAAATTTCCTCTAATGGTGCATGTGCTAGAATTGGTCACATGTATCAACATGTTGTTCATAAGAAAACAAAGCTTCCTCTTCAGTAAAATTTGAGTATATGCCAAGTTTAGTGTCATTAATGTTCACATGTGGTTTAGGGATGATTTTAATGTAAGGGGAAATTTCATCGTCCCTATGGACAATGCCATATTTTGCTCCATTCAAGATGATGATATGAATGCAATCCATGGACATGTAGCCCTCGTTAAAGCTAGCCAATCATGTCCTAATATTCTGGAATAATTGCTAACACTCATATCTATTAGCTGGATATTGCAAGCTATACAAATCTCTAGGTGAGCACAAAGAACTAGGGTCACATCTTTTACTTGACCAATCCCAGCCTGCTGTTGCTTCTTAAAAGCTAACATTTTCTAAAAATTCTTGTTTGTGCACGACATACCTAACTCTACCATGATGGTTTTTGACATGACATTGGGACCTGAACCCTCGCTGACTTGGAAACAGTGAATGATCTTGCTCATGATCTTCATGGAGATAAAAAGGGGGTTCTTTATTAATGGTCGGGAATGGGTCATGTCCATCAGTTCATCAACTATGTTGTATTTTCTATAAGACAAGGAGGCAAGAGAGGCTTGAGGTTGTTGATTAGTGGTGGAAGAAAGGTGAGCCCCTAATTTTGAAGTGGGATTGATAGTTTTTTGAGCATTAGGTGTTGACTATGTCGCATTTTGATTCTTATTAGCATAGGATTGACTCATGGTATTAATAACTATGATGTCATTATCATCGACTCGGTCTAGGGGTGTTATGGTCGAGTTTGGTTTCTTCCCAAATATCCTTTCCCTTGCATTTTTCTTGAGTTCATAAGTAACCTCGTCATGGTGATCTTTGCAAGGGGTGATGATTCTTATTTTGAAGGATATAATTATATTATTCATGTCTTGGATTAGTTGTAATAGAATCGACATATTCATCTATTTGATGGGGTCCTCAAGAGGTAGCTTAGTTCTTAAACCATGTTCTTCAAATTCAAGACAAGTCTGCAAAGAAGAACCTAAATTATCAACATTTTTCTCTTCTAACGAATAAAGGTAAGGAGGTGGCAAAGCATTGTAATGGTGTATCAGGGTAGCTTGATTACGAGGCCTAATAATAGTTGGAATATGGTTGTAGAATTTAGTAAAATGCATATTAAAGGATTTTATATCTCTCTTGGGTTAAAATCGAGGTTCTTGTAATTCTTTAGCAAATTAGCTTGGCTCTGGGGTCGTCCATAGGTCAACTCAAATCAATAACATAGCTCATCCCATATGGAGAAGGATTTAAATGGGGATTCAAAGAAATCCGAATAGTTTCCCTCCGTTCCAATGAGTTAACAGATAGGCACATACATGTGTCATTATCATTAGTGCCAATGTTTTGGCAAGCATTCGAAAAGGCATTAAGATTTCCATTAATTGAAATAGTTTAGTTACCCAAAAGTTTTGGTAAATGTTTTTTGAACTTTAGATGAGGGGCAATAGTTGGGGTTAAATTCAGGGGTGAAAGTAGATGCCACAAGGTGGCGTTAGCCTATTCTTCTAATTGGAAGAATCAATACTTACGAATGACTTTCCCTGGATTAGCCATAGATTGCACTATATTGAAGTGACTATACATACTCCTGATTAATTGGGAGGTGCAGGATTGAATCGAACTGGAAGACAAAGTCGTATTGTGATGTTTATGAATAGGCGAAAGGGGGAGAAGTGGATTGGTAAATTTTATTTTAGAATCAAAGTGTTTAACTGCTCTTTTTGTGTAGACTACAAGATTCTTTTATGCCTCCCTATTTTTGTTAAAGGGTTGAATTCAAGGGATTTCTTGCTAATTTTGTGTGAACATTGAGGGGGAGTGGTCATAAACAATCAGAAGTAGATATGATGATTGCTAGCTTGCCTTTCAACCACATCCCTTTGCTCTTGAATGTCAATGTCTTGGGACATAACTTCCCAAGAGTTCTAGAGTTTTTCTCCTGTCTCAACGTTTTCGAGGATTTGTTCAAACATGCAAGACGTTGTTCTATTTTAGTTGGGTAATTACACCAAAATGTTGTACGGTTGAGCAGTAGGTAAGGTCAAGAAGGATCAAGAAAGGAAATCAATCAACCTATTGAAAAGGGGGTTGTCTTATGTGTCAATCACGAGCTAAGACTCAAGCAAATCAATGAATTTTATCTCTGTTACCAGTCTGTAAGGATAGAGAAACAACAATGGATATGAGTTGATAATTAGTGATATTGGTTTGGTGGATTTTTTTCGATTAATTTTGGGCTGTTCCAAAGATCCCTTTGTCATGAAATAAGCAACAAGAAATGTAAATTTATTAATGTAAAGGATGTCGTATCCCCACTATGGTCCCAAAAAATGTTAATCAAGAAAATGTAAATTTCAAAATTGACAAATGGACCTTCTGTGAGGATAGGCGTAGGAAGAGGTGTGATTGGTGCCCTAGGTTTAAAGCCTCATCATTTTTATACTTTATAAATAATCTGACAGAAAAAATGCAGAAGGGAAAGAAGGAAGCTTTCAATTATGTGATAATCCCTTAATATAATTCAAATTTAACTATTTTAGATTATTAGTTTTTTTTTAATAATATGCAAATAAACTTAAAAAATTGAATATTTATCTAAGTTTCAAAATTAACAAGAATATACAAGAAATGAAACTAATAAAAAACTAGCAATAAAAAAACAAAAACAAACTTGTTTTTAATATTTTATAATAATTTATTAGTTATTATTATTATAACATAAATGAAAAGAACAAACTATCTATATTTAAACACAAATTGTCATCTAATTATAAATGTATAAATAAACCAAATAATATAAAAAAGAGAGTAAATATTTATACATAGCTATAAGTTGTTAACCAATAACCATTTAAAAAAACAAGTGTTGCATAGCGACTTAAAGCCATGATTCCTAAGGAACCGGTAAAGCTATGAGAAGGATGTACCAACAATCACATAGAACTTTATGCAGCATTTCTAACAATATACACAGAATTCCTACAATATACAACAACATTATCCATCTTTCTACATGAAATTAAAACCACCAGGTGAAACTTCTGCACACTGAGGTGTATCATACATGGTTAGCACGTGATCATCATCTTCCTCAACGAAACCATTGTTAAGGATCTTGACTTCTTCTCTATAGACCTATGTGTTTTCATGAATTTGTAATGCCTCAATATTATCAAAGCTACCAACGTCCTCAATTACGCTCACATATACATTAACTTCAGAGATGCCTTCATTCTTTTCAGTCTCGTCAGCTCTTAGTATTTTTTCTAGACCGTGAAGGCAGACTCTTATAGTCCTTGAATCCTGGCAGGTTAGAAGATCACAAAGTGGCTTGATGCAACCCTGAATCACAAGGTATCTGTAATAGAAAAGGGCTCATGTTATTGACCTTAAGACGATGGATGCAGAAAATTACACACGCGAAGAAATTAGAAAAGTTTCGTACTTTATCCGTTCCTCGCTTGCAGAAGCAATTGCATTTGAAACCATCCATGCTACGTCTCTCTTTATATTGAATTCAACATTTGCTAGCAGAGATAAAAGTGGGGGAAATATATTTGCATTGATCACAGCCTGCAATGAAAATGAGTGTAGTCCATTAAAACAAAAGCGTGATTTATGTTACACTAGAAATATGACAGTGGTAGCGAGTAACACTATAAATCCAAAACGATTCCCACCTAAAGTTTCTCTGTTGTTCCTGCAGTAACATTGGAGATTATCCAGCATGTATGTCCTATTACGGTTTTCTTTGTCCTCTTATTTGTGACAAGATCCAAAAGGCGAGGGAGAACCTTATTGTCAATAACAACTTGCACACAACAAAATATAAGATAAACAATAAATTAAATCGTGTTTGAACCTTATTGTCAATACCAACCTGCACACAATAAACAATAAAGTAAATCTACTGTGTTTGAATTTGGACTCTTTGTATTATGTCAGACAGTTTATCACAGCCGAAAATGAATTCAACAGATGCAAAATAACAAATGTATTGTATAATTATTTGGAAGAAGTGTGAAAAATGTTTGAAGTAATAGCTGAGTTTGCACATCATCGCCAGTGACAATATTGCCCACTGCCTTTAAAGCAGGAGTAACAACAAATGGTGAAGAATTCCTGCGAACAGTTCATTTCGATTAATACACTGAGGAACTTATGTATAAAATTATAGTGACGCTGGAATTTAAAAATTAACATAAACTGAACTTAACACCAAATTTAAATTAACCATGAAACGATATGTATTAAGTTACTTATAAATACTAAGTGCTTATATTTATTGAGTTATATATAAATACCAAGAGTGCTTATATTTATGTACGTATCATGATACTCACGATAGAAGCTCCACCAACTTTGGGCAAATGCCAGCGTCAATTATTCCTTGAATATTCTCATTGGGGCCATCAGAAATATATGATAGAGCCCAGCATGCAGATGCCAATACTTCCTCTTCTTCTATATGGAGAAGCCACTCCAGGGTAGGCAATGCATATTTCACCTGAAATCGATAAGCAAAAGGAAGAAACTCTTGATGCTATTAAATTCTAACTCTGATCATAGATTTCCATGTTCAACTTTGTAAGACATGGAGTACTACAACATGCACAAATTTCCCACCCAGCGAAACACACTTGAAAATTTACCATACAATTAATAGTTATTAACCCCCCAATCATTGTAAAAAATAGGCAAATCTACCAATCACAAAGAGCTAGAGCTAGATAATAAAATGGATTCTGCTTGCTTGATGAAATTGAGGTTGGGGTTTCCCACTAGAAAAGTTTGAGAGAGTCCATGCAGCTATTCTGGTCATTGAAATTGTTACATTCTTCTGAAACTAGGCAAGCACATGCCATAATGCTCCATGAGAGAGTACCATCTCTCTATATTCTACAGAGTCTCCAGCAATATTTCCCAAAGCCCAAACAGCCTTATAGCAACAGCAGTTGAACTCAAAGTGAGAAGTAGTTTTATTGTTGAAATTCAAATGCATAGAAGATAGTAAGATAATTGACAAAATTATGTACATGTTCTCGAAGATCATCATCCACAGACGTAAGAAGCTCCACAAATAATGGAAGTGCTCTGCAGTAAATTACAAGCTTTGTATGTTCAGTGTTTCCTGATACTATAATTGTCAAAGCCCAAGCTGCCTCGAACTGTATTATCATTTATGATAACAAGCTATCAACTATCACAACAATAATTCTAAAATAACTAGCTATAATCAACTCTCTGGACCCAAACGAGATCGAACCTCTCCACTGAATTATTTATTTTATCATATTTATAAATCAATATATCAATTGCATTTTACCTGAAGCTGAGGCATATCCGCCCTCCTGAGAATATCGACAAGAAGGGGAACTACACCGGATTCGATGACAGCATTGATTGAAGGATTACTTTCTGCATAAAGAAGACATTAGTAAGGATTGGCATAAAATTATGATCCGTTTTCCATTTCTAATACACAACATTATCGTAGGTGAATAGTAGCATGGAAAAGAATCTGACCAATGCTTAACAATTCTTGTAGATGAATAAAAGCGGCCTCCTTTGCTTGAATTTCATTAGAAGCAAGTGCGACAACAACTACTGGCAAATACTGCAACTGCACCGAAAATAACACATGGGAATTATATTCATACAAATTATTGTTAAGTATTTGCGTATGCAGTAACTTAGTAAGGATGATAGTGGTGGTAAACTCCTAGTAAACATATATTGCTAATCAAATAAAATTTACCTTTTCATCAAGGGAAATCCTTTGATCATATCCACTCAAGGGCTGAGAATCTAGGGCTTTTCTACGTTTTTCGAGCAGAGTTTCCTCCCTTTTAGACTTTTGAATCTCCACCATGTTTTCCTCTCGCTTGCTACGTGCCTCTACTGAATCGATTGCCACCTTGTAACGTTGCTTTCGAGCATCGACTCTATAAGTACTCGCTCATAAGAGAGGAAAGGAGTGACATTCACAACAACTGCATAAGTCTTAGCATCGGTTCTATAAGTACTGGCTCATAAAGAGGAAAGGATTGACATTCACAACAACCGCACAAGTCTTCACTTCATTCAAACCGCTCCAACTCCGTTTGCTTTCAGCGAATATCACAAGCCTTCCGAGATGTCATGTGACTATGCACACCAATACAAAGAAAGAGTCCACAAGTAAAGAGTGCCAATTTCTCCCACAATGTAATTAAAACATTCCTATGCATTCACATTCCACATTCCTTAATGACATGAAATTTGGATTTATATAATTAAGGCGTATCCTTTCAATCTCTCAATATCAATTAAATTTTAGTTGACTTCGTAAAATATTATAAAAAAAAACTTAATTTCAATTTTTTAAGGATTTGAAATTATTTTGGCAGTGGCTAGTAGCTTCTTCCATATGAGAAGAGAATTAAAAAGCTTTTACACTTGTTTTTAGGGGGACAATTGCCTTATAAAAATTAGTAGCCTCTTCCATATGAGAAGAGAATTAATAAACTTTACACTTGTTTTTAGGGGGACAATTGCCTTATAAAAATTAGTAGCTTCTTTCATATGAGAAGAGAATTAATAAGATTTTACACTTGTTTTTAGGGGGACAATAGCCTTATAAAAATGAAAGAGCTTTTAAAGTAAAGTGTGGAGTGTTCTCAATCATACTTTTTAAAAGTTAAAACTTACACTATTTGCAATTAAGGCCTTTATTTGCAATTAAGGCGTTTTAAATAGGAAAAGGTAAGTAAGACGATGGAAAGATTCAAGCCTAAGGGTAAAGGAGAAGGGATTTTGGAAAATAGAAAGAATCAAGGGTAACAAAACTAATCTTGAAATTATTCTTCTTGTAATTAAGGATATCAAGAGGATGGACTTACATGGGTTAGCATATGATGACTCAAAGCATATTGAGAGAGCTAATAAAATTAATACTGAAAATATCATCGAATTCCCGAACAATTTCTCCAATTGCTTGGAGAAAAGTATTGAATTCCATGTCCAAAGGTATTGAAGGAACCACCATCGAAGACTCTTAATATTCATTCTTCATGTTAATCTATAAAGAAGAATAAATCTTGCACCCTCAGAAAGGATGAACATCTTGCACATAAGTGTCATTTCCTTCATCTACTTTAGTTTTACATTCCATAGAGGAGGAAAAGTTTGATGCAAGGATGCTTTTTAAATTCTGGTTTGAAATGAGTGACTTCGATTGAATTTGGGTAGCTCCATAGGTAATGTTAGCATGGAAATCATTAAACTTAACAATTTTAAAATGTGAGCCCCAACTAACCTAAAATTTTGTCATCCCTCAAAATTTTACAAAAATAAAAATATAAGGGGGGATTTGCAATAGATTCCAACCCTTGATTGTTCTCCTTTTTAATCCATTGGATCTTATTGAGTTTGGGTTCATGATTCCCAGTTGAAATTCAAAATGTGTTGGAAAGGTCACTCCTAAGGCTAAGTCATTTATAAAAATTTATTATTTTAAGTTCTAAAAAAGGGCATTCTTATTTTAGATTTTTTTTTAAATATACCACAAGCTCAAAAAGAAAGTCCCTTATGGACTTTATATATATATATATATATATATAATAATATTTTTAAATTCTTCAATAAACGAAAAGTACTCTTCCCAGCCAAAAATTTGCATGGATCACTTGTCCTAGTGTGGGGCCGCAGGAGACTTTGTCAATCATAATTCATAATTCCTATTCCGATCTTTACTCCGCACCAAATCATCTTCAGTCCCAACTCCATGAAACATTTGATTACGCAAATTTCGCTAAATTTGCAATAGGCGTGTAGAAGCGAAACTGCTAGCCGAAACTCCACGATGGATCATTTTATCTCAATCCTCCATTCTTACACGTTGCTGACCACCAGCACAAACCCTAAATAAAACACAATTGCTTGCTTAGCACGGCCGCATTCTGTTTTTGTTACAAACCCTAAGGGTTATAATTTGACTTGTTAGGTACTCGATTAAACCCCATGTGTCCTAATTTGGCCGGTTGCATCCTTGTTTCTTTTCTTCTTGAACCCTAGCATGCCAGGCTCTTTCTTTAGAGCATTCTTTGGCTGGCTAGTTAACCCTAAAATGTGCACAAAATCAAAATACTGTGTCATGAAAGTTCCAGAGAAGTAGGTCAACAGAACAATTTCTTGCATTCCACGCACATGTGTCATATTCGTATTCAGATCCAATTAATTAAAGAGTCTTAGCTTTTACATTCTTGTCGGTCAATTTAGTCGGTAGCTGTTTCCTTAGCCAATAATTAACATTTTCCCCGATGTTACATGGCAACTTACATATTCGGTTGTGCCAAACCATGGCCCTGCGACAATTTGTTTTTTCGACATCCAAACAAATTCAGGTAACGGAATCTACTGGTATGTGCCATGCGCTTCCCGTGTTTGCTTGATGATGAAGAAATAAAAATTCCATAAAGTTGTCGCTGTTTCAATATCTCTGGGAGAACCAGATCAACGTATGCTAATTCCATCAGTTACGATTCACAGCCATGCCATCCCTGGAAGAGCTCATTCCCTCAAAAGAAGATAGAGATTTTCAACACTGTAAGTTTTGTGTAGAATTTGGGTGGAAAAATATGAACTAGAATCACAGAAAAATGTTGAAAGGTCAAATCATAAAATGGCGACTGTGTTCAAGAAGCCTTG
>LPNX010904453.1:1024397-1058587 GCA_001517045.1 Pseudotsuga menziesii
CATTTTTTAAGTTGTGTATTTTTTTAATGTATGTAGTATATAATTTTGATATATAAAATATATAGAATTGTGTTTATATAATATGTGTGTGTGCATATGCAATTTTTTCTCACACACATATATATTGAAAATTAAATTTTAATTTAAAAATAAAAACAAGGTTTTGATTTAAAAATAAATTTTGATAAAAAAAAATTAAATTAAAAATTTAATGATGAATTAAGGGATGGTGATTATAATGATATCAGCGATGATTAAAATGACAATTTCAATGACTATGTTTAAAATTAAATAATCATCATCGGCATTGTCATCATGGCCATCATTTTCATCATAGAGATGATGATGATCATCATCAGAAACAACAACATCACCATCATGATCTGTAGCATCATCATCATTATCACCATCCCCATCATAATAATTTACATCATCATTATCATCATTAACATCATCATAATTAGACACATGATCATCATCATCACTATTCATCAACATAATCAGCATAAACAACAACATCATCATATTTTGTGTTTGAGCAAAATCATAGATACTTGAACTTTAAAACTTTTATTGATCAATTTCCGCACATATGATTCTCATAAATAAACCACATATAAATTATCCACATATATATCAATCACATCTAAATCTCATAAATAATTTGGACATATAAATCAGCTCCATAAATCAGCCATATAAATCAATCAACCATGAGAGACAATATATACCCTAGGAAAATATTCCAAACATGGAGGATAAAAAAACCAGCAATTCTTTGAGTATGATAGATAAATTTGCAGAGAATGGTTTACAACACAGGTATATTTCCCAATATGATATATCACCAAAATATTAGAGAAGAGAGATCCAACGTAACCCTACAAAAACAATTGTATGCAACTGTACTGAACTTTCCATATTCCTCACATAGTAATAATAAGTCAAAAATCATAACATGTAGAAGGTAGTGCATATGAGCATCAGTAAACATACTGAGAGCTCCAAACAGTGAATTCACAAGTAGGAGATAACTATATTTCCCTCCATGCAAACATTAGTGCCCTTCCTTTCCTCAATTAGCTTTAGTTGAATGTTCACTCTCTTCAACTAAAAATGAACTTGACTTGAACCAAATGTCAATTGTCTTGATATGAATGTTAACTGAATTGAAATTAATGTTAACTTACTTGAACTGAATGATAACTTATTTGAACTAGATGTTAACTAACATGAACTAGATGTTAACTTACTTGAACTAAATGATAAATGAATTGAATTGAATGATAACTTACTTGAATTGAATGTTAACTGACATGAAATCAATCTTTAATTAACTTCTAATCACTTAGTTAACATGCTAACTTAAGTGTCATCAGTGATTCATTATTAGTGAAATCCATGAACAATTTCTATTAATAACTTTTGAATGGATCTCTTTAGTTAACTGATTAGATTCATTAATAGTTCAACTGAGGCTTTGACTAAGGCATTCACATTTTACTGAAGATTTCTAACTTGAGTTCACTCAGAAATTTTCATGGGAAATTTGAATTCTCTTTCTCTATGCTTTATCTCGTTATCATTAATGTCACGTCCCCTCATCTTCAACGGGGACGCGACTAGGGGCACTGGTGTTATCATTTAAGTGGGAAATATAATCCCCATGAACATAAAAAATAAAAATGCATTGAACATAAAACATTTACAGATGAACAATGAAATATATAGTGGAAGCAAATGCATTTCATTCACCACATTAATCATGTTCATCATAATTCATTAAAATAAATATAGTTGCACAGGTAAATACACAAGAAATAATTATCTTGAGAAGAAGCTTGTCCCGCAACCAGCTATGTTAGTGCAACGTTCCAACCAACCATAGTCCAACGTGCTCATCAATATCTCAGTGCCACTTCCAGCCCCGAGCTGGGCATGATTCCCACAAGGAATAGGGGAACAAAAACAGGCTCACACATAGCCAAAGACATATCAAAATTCAAGCCAAAACTACATTTGGGTTTATTAGGATGCTAAGGAGGTGGAAGGTTGAATTTCTAAGCTAGTGAGCTCAACCACAGAGCTATGGACACCTACACAAGATCTGGTTTGGATTTCCAACACCTACACACCCAACACAAGGAATCATCCCCTTCTCTATTACACAGTCCCTTAGGTTATGCCTTCCATTGCAGTGCTATTCAGGGTGTGCAAAGAAAGAAAACTAGTCCCTCTTGATCCATCTATAAGGATCCTTCCCACACTAGGTTTATCGAGTTAATTATTCCCTAATTCCACTCCAAACTAGTTCAAACCAGAAAAAAAGATGCATCCACAAAAAAATACAAGTTCTAGGCATGGAAAAAAACATCTTGGAACCCAAATTCGATAATGGTAAATGTGGAAAAATGACCCAGGTGAGCAATCCATTTCAGAAACATTCTATGAGCTTCATGTGGGTGAAAACGGCCCCTTCAGTCCCTCAATTCATGGATCTATTATCTCATTGGTTGCGCAATACCAAAAAAACAAAATTCCCCAACTGTGTTGATGTGGAAACAACAAAAATACATTCAAGGGAGATCCCAGCCCTTGAGCATTACCAAAACAACTTCCCATCCATGGAAAAAATGAAGAAAAATCCTGCAAACATGAGGGAAAACACACAGGTAGACAAAAAACATGAATGAGAGAGCTTTGTAAGCTTCCACTTCTGTGAGGAATGGAGGAAATGAATGCATGAGGGAATGGGCAACATTTTTAGGCATTTACTTGGACCATAAGTCAAAAACATGTTTTCCAAAATTTGATGGCTTCTCAAATTCGAATTTGAATGCCATACTCTTCCCATCCCCATGCATTAACTAACTCAACCAATTTTTGATAGAAATAAAGGATTGGGCACAAAAGACAAAATGGGTAGTTGAAAGTTTGATGGGTTTTCCTTTTGACATTTGGCATTTCCCCATTGGCTCAAAGGTTCAAATATTCCCCCCCTCCCTTATCCTTAGGAAATCATGCCCCCATATTTTTAATGTTGCATTGACATAGTTGTTTGTGGGTATTTTAATTAAATTGCATATGTACATGATGTCCAAATTATAATGTGTTGCAATAGCATGATATACCATTGGCATCGATTGTAATTTCCAAAACATAAACCACTAAATCAATGGAGGGGCCTTGGCATTTAGCTCCACACCATGATTAAATACAATATCTACATCATATATACTTTAATACAAATGGCGTAAAAAACGAGTTGTTACAATTAAATCATTAATGCATGGTCCATATGTGTATGATTTATCCATATTATCATATGATACTCAGAAGAATTATTCCATTCATACTGATGATCATATATATTACCACACACCATATAGTTGTACGCTAAATTAATTCACTTTAGGGGTAGTTAATCCCTAAAGGGGACTTATAACACTAGGTGACTATGACTAGCAATATATCACATAGTATAACCACCTCAACAAATGGAGTTCCACAGTCTTGATACAACATGAGAATTCAATCTTTATACAACGCAACATCATATCCACAATTGGAGATCCATTCTCATAGGTTACCATCTACAAGAATCATCGACTTGATACAACACAATGTCTTGGCTTGATACCACACAAGTCTTGGAGAATGACTCCTGATGTTGTACAATCAATATCATAAGCACAATAATCATCATCATCATTACTACCATTCTAATCATTGGTGTCTTCATCATCATCATAAAAAATTTCATCATCGTGATCATCACCACCACCACCATGTAAGTTTTAAACCTGTGCAGAGAAGCAAAGCATACAGATTCTTTTAAGCAAAATAGAGATCACAACACATCATTCACACATAAACACAGAGATTTACCCTGGAAACCCTTAACCGGGAATACCAAAAAACCTTGGAGCCACACCTCCTATTTTCTCTTCATTGTATTATGAAATCCTCACAATACAAAATATAGGTATTCCGCAACATCCAAATACCCTAATTTGTTAACCCGGATTAGAAAATTCCTCCAATCCCTTAACTGGGATTAAGTTACATATTTTTAGACAAATTCTAAAAATAGCCACAAACAACTAAAAATAGCCACAAAATCTATAAATAGCCAAAAAAATTTGCTCGCTGCACTCGCATTGGAAACAGCCTAACGGCCATTTCTGTCAAAGGTCCCTTTGGTATCGTCAAGCTATAGCACTGACATGTGCACCTCCCCTCCATATGTACATGCAAATAATATAACATATACCCAACATTCTCCCATTTTTTATTTCCTTTGCATAACAATGAGTCATGTACTCATAAAGTCACAGGTTCAAGGCATCAATGCCCATAGGTTCTCTATACCAAGAGAACTTCTCTGTATTAACAGACTTTGTTAATGAGTCTACAACATTTTTCACGGTGTTGACCTTCTCTAGCAACACCTTTTTCTCTTCAACCATATCTCTCACAAAGTGATGTTGCACATCAATATGCTTTGTCTTAGCATGATAAGCAGGGTTCCTTGCCAGGAATATTGCACTTAGGCTATCACAATCTAACCTTACACCTTTCTGTACAAACCCAATACCTGAACACAATCTTTGCAGCCACACAGCTTCTTTGCTTGCATGAGTGGCTTCCATGTATTCAGCTTCTGTAGTTGAGAGTGCAACTACATATTGTCTCTTGCTCATCCAACTAATAGCTCCTCCAAATAGGTTAAACACATACCCACTTGTAGATCTTCTATGATCAAGGTCTCTAGCCCAGTCTGCATCAACAAATCCATGTGCATTTATTACTGCATCTGGTCCAGGTCTTCCTTGGTAGCAGATTGCATAATCTGTGGTGCCACACAAATATCTGAAGACCCTCTTTACAGTTTTCCAATGCTCCTTTCCTAGTTTTGACATATATCTGCTCAAAACTCCCACTACATGAGCAATGTCTAGTCTTGTATAGACCATTTCATACATCAAACTACCAACTGCACTGACATATGGAACCCGTGACATGTCTTCTTCTTCTTCCCTTGTCTTGGGACACTACTCTACAGATATCTTTACACCTACAGGAATAGGAACCTTGACTGGCTTACTTTCTTGCATGTTAAATCTCTATAGTAACATCTCAACATATTTTCTTTGATTTAAACTGATCATTTTGTTTTCGTGATCTCTTCTTACCTCCATTCCCAGAATGAAATTTGCAACACCGAGATATTTCATATCAAACTTGGAGGACAGTTGAGAATTCACCTCCTTTATAACATCTTTTTTGTTTCCAATCAACAACATGTCATCAACATACAAAACTATGTTAATGAAGTGATCACCAACCTGTTTGGAATATACACAGTGATTAGCTTTGCTTCTCAAAAACCCCAATCCAAGTATGTATGTGTCAAACTTTTGGTACCACATCCTTGGATATTGCTTTAGACCATAAAGGGACTTCTTTAGTTTACATAACAACTCAATATTTCCCTTTACTATGAACCCTTCTAGCTATTTCATGTATATTTCTTCTTCCAGATCCCCATGTAAGAATGTTGTCTTCACATCCATCTGCTCTAATTCAAGATCAAAAGCAGCAGTAATAGAAAGGAGAAATCTAATAGAAGTTAATTTTGCAACTGGAGAAAATATTTCACCAAAATCAGTCCCCTCTACATGAGAATATCCCTTTTCTACCAAGCGGGCTTTATACTTATGCACTTTACCTTATGCATTCAACTTCTTTTTAAATAACCATTTTCTCCCAACGGCTTTTCTCCCAGCTAATAACTGTACTAGATTCCAAGCTTCATTTTTGTCCAAGGAATCCATTTCTTCATCCATGGCCTTTTTCCAGAGATCACTATCCTTTGAATTAACAGCTTCCTTCACATTTCTAGGATCATCATCGGTAATAGACATAGCAAAATGAGAGTGAAAATCAGGAGGGAAATACCTTTCTGGTTTCCTTATTTCTCGAGATGATCTCCTCAAAACTAGAGTATCAGGTTCTTTTTCTTCTGATGCTGCTTCTTCTATTGAGTCAGATTCTTCACCTTCTAACTTAAACTCTATTTTCTCTGGTTCCTTTTCCATTGGATTCACTTCTTGTCTGGGGACTTCTTTGAACTCTTGAACCACAACATCTCGGCTGTAAACAGTCTTCTTGGTTATAGGATTTCAAAGCTTATACCCTTTCATACCATCTTTATAGCCAATAAAGATACACTTCTCATCTTTGTTATCCAACTTGCTCCTTTTCTCCCTTGGAACATGTACATAACCATCATAACCAAAAACTTTCATATGCTTAATAGAGGGTTTCTTACCAGTCCATACCTCTTATGGAGTCTTATCAATCAATGCTGATGTGGGTGATTGGTTTACCAAGTAACATGCTATCTCCACTGCATCTGCCCATAATTCTTGTCCTATCCCAGCACTGCTTAGCATGATCCTTCCCTTTTCCATCAATGTCCTATTCATCCTCTCAGCAACTCCATTCTGTTGAGGTGTGTATGTAGTCTTTTTCCTTGCTATACCGCACTTCTTACAAAAGTCCTCGAATTCATTCCAATGGAACTCTCCACCATTATCTATCCTCAACACCTTTATTTTCTTTTCTGACTAATTTTATACAAGAGCCTTAAATTCTTTAAACTTGGAAAATACTTCAAATTTATTTCAAAGTAAATAAATCCATATGTTCCTCGAGAAATCATCTATAAATGAAACATAAAACATAGATTTTCCTAATGATGGAACAGGAACAGGTCCAAACACATCACTATGTATTAATTCTAGAATTCCCTTTACTCTTGTAGCACCAGATGCAAATCTTACTCGATTTTGTTCTCCATATATGCAATGTTCACATAAATAAAAATCCAGAGTGCAATCAGTCATACCTTCAACTATACGTTTACCTTGTAATGCTCAAAGTCCCTTTTCTCGAATATGCCCCAATCTTTGATGCCATAGCATTGTCTTTCCTCCTAATGCAGTTAGGTTTTTGTCATCTTTACCTCCTTCCTCCAGCACAATAGAATTGTTACATTCATCAATGATGGCTTTTCCCAATAGTTTGTACAAATTTCCATACCAAACTCCCCTCATCAATACCATTGATCCTCGAACCATTTTGCAACCACCATCTCCACACACAGTCTTTACACCCGCAACATCCATATTTCCGATAGATATCAAGTTTCTTGCAAGATTTGGAATGTGTAGCACTCCAGGTAGAGCTCTAATCCTTCCATCCTTCAGTTTTAGCTTGACTCTACCACATCCAATGATACTAGCTAGTGAACCATCTCCCAAGTACACATCTCCTCCATTGTACTTTTCATATTCACATAACCACTCCCTATGAGGGGTCATATTACATGACGCACCTAAGTCAATCAGCCATGTATCATGTTTTGAAGGATTACTCGTGGAAGCTGGGTACACATCGACCCCTCCTTCTTCTGAGGATTTATTCGCCTCTATGGAAGGGGTATCCTCATATCCCTTTTCTTTCTCAACATTCTTAGATCTACAATCCTTTTTATAGTGCCCAACTTTACTGCATTTCCAACACTTCCTTATTCCTTTCCCTGGGGATTTAGATCCACCCTTAGATTTAGATCTCCTCCTAGATCCTTTATTTTTGTTTCTCTCCTGGGGGCGACCTCTCACAGACAAGGCATCCATGCTATGATTATCCACGGTTTTCTGCCTCATCTCTTCTGATAGTAGGGATGATACAATTTCATCAAATTTTAAGGTCGCCTTCCTAGAACTACCTATTGCAACAATTAGGTTGTCCCATGAATCCGACAAAGAACACAATAACGTAATACATTTATCTTCTTCAACCATTTTAATACCAATAGAGGTTATCCGACTTACCATAGTATTGTAGACATTCAAATGCTCTGTTACATTGTCATTCTCGTCCATTCTGAGGCGAAACAACTTCTTTTGCAGAAACAACTTGTTCACAAGGTATTTTGATTGATACAAACTCCCTAGTTTTTCCCATAGCTTTACTCCACTATCTTCACCGAATACGTTCAACAACACAAGGTCTGATAAGCACAATCATATTGTACTCCTCGCCCTTATTTCTAATTTATCCCAATCATCTTGTGACGTTGCAATGGGTTTTGTACTTGAATCCACAACAATCCACTGTTCCCGATCTACTAGAAGATCCTCCATTTTGAGCTTCCATAGCTCAAAATTCTAGCCATTAAATTTCTCGATCTCGATTCTTGAAGTGCTCACCATTCTCTTTCAATACACAAATCGACACTACAAACCTCCCACTAAACCTAGGTTTATCACAGACCCGAGATCTATCAACCGCGTCGAACCCTTAGCAGCAAAGGCGTCCCCCTGATGCAAAAATTGAGCTCTGATATGACATGTAAGTTTTAAAACTGTGTAGAGAAGCAATGCATATGGATTGTTTTAAGAAAAATAGAGATCACAACACATCATTCACACATAAACACAGATATTTACCCTCAAAACCCTTAACCGAGAAAACCAAAAAACCTTGGAGCCACACCTCCTATTTTCTCTTCATTGCATTATGAAATCCTCACAATATAGAATATAGGTATTCCGCAACATCCAAATACCCTAATCCATTAACCTGGATTAGAAAAATCCTCCAATCCCTTAACCAGGATTAAGTTACATATTTTTAGACAAATTCTAAAAATAGCCACAAATAGCTATAAATAGCCATAAAATCTATAAATAGCCAAATGGAAATGGTCATTTCCGAACGAAAATAGGGCCTACGTACTGTATCTGTCAAAGGTGCCTTTGGGATCACCGAGCTGCAGCGCTGACATGCACACCTCCCCTCTCTATGCACATGCAAAGAATATAACATATACCCAACATACCACCACCATATTGATCATCATCATCATTGTCATCATCATGATAATCATTGTCATATTCATCATAAGAATCATCATCTTTGTCATTATCGTCATCATCATTAATCATCGTCATTACCGTAAATAACAATAACATCATCATCATCATCATAATTGTTTGTGCTAAAACATGCACTCCAACCGTTGAGAGGGCATGGCTAACACATATTAGATGTATGATTGGTTTTGAGATAGTTTGGATCTAGAAGATAGATCAATAATACTAAAGGAGAGAAAAACAAGCAAATTGTAGATCAATGATACACCAATGGGCATGGATTCATAAACATTTGATGAATTGTCAGATGATGAAAGATAGAAGAAAAGAGAAGGTAAAATAACATAGAACATCTACTAAATGGAGAAACCATCTGCAAAATGGATTTAAATATGCTTGAAAAAAATACACAAATGACAAGAAGTCACAGCAAATACTTTTCTTCTAGAGAATCCCTCATTCATGTGCAGCCATTGACACTCAATGTCTATAATTTATCCAAACAAGAAGACATAAATAAATGATAGAAAAATAAATTTAACTTGCTCATAAACAACGCTCATCAGTATTCAATAACACAGTGTTTACATGGAAAAATGCCCCTTGGGATTACAAATTCACTCATACATCCAAAACTGCCTCCTACAACTCTCTCGAGCCTCTAAATTGAACTCCCCCTTTTACATTCCCAATGATAAAATATATAGATTTTTCAATAAACTAGCTATTCAAAGAATTTAGGAGTAAAATCTATCCATAATATCAAGAAATCAAGGAATCTAATTCGAATTAATGATTATCCTCATGAAAATTGGCAGCTGAAATTCCAAATCTCAAACAAATCTATGTCAAATATACTGCTGCAGCTTGGGTCATGGAAATAGGTATCAAAAATCACCACATGTGCTTCATTAAGGAATAATCAAACTATATATTCGTATATATTATGCAAAAAAATCCTCAAAGTATCCAAACACTTGATTCAAATATCCCCCAAAAATAGGAGCTAAGATTGATCAAGCATTTTTGCAAAAAGTAGCTTGGCGAAATTCTGAAAAATGGGTCTCAAAGATCCGTCCATATCTCTCGATCTGATCGATCTCTGTGCAAAAATTGAGAGAGGTTTTTATGGATGGTTCCATTAGTAAAAAAAAACTATTGTGGTTTTGAAAAAAAAATCTTTATATTCTCAGAAATTGCACCCAAAATTTATGACTAAAACAAGAAATCATTCAATATTTTAAATATGGAAAAAATAGCTTGTAAAGATCCATTCGAATATTCCAAACCATGACACATGTTACAAAAATAAGGAAGTTTTTGTGAATGGGGCCATCCTTGACAAAAACCTGTTTTGGTTTTCATAAATTCGCTTCCATAATTTGTGCCCGAAGACAATGACTAAAATAGATAAAAACATAGTATTTTCACTTGGTAACGCCTTGCCCTCGGTGTTTGAGACTTGATATTGTGCAGAGATTGTAAAATGATGTACTTCATTGGTTTAATGGCTTAAAAGATATGCCCTAGTTGTTATTGAACTAGTATGTTGACCAGTGAAAAAACAACTATTAGAAGACCCGTGACCTCCCTTTCAGTTTGTTGGACGACCATCTTTGTACTTGAAGTCTATAAAAGATTGTAGCATATTCAATTCCACATTAAAGACTACTTCCAACCTTATAAGATCTTGGTAAATATTTCATCTAGCTTCTACTGTGCTTTGTCCTGACGATGATGAGTAGGTATTGGATGATATTGAAAAACTGCATTAATCAGGAGCATACCACGATCAATGTCATAATAAAGACTAGAAACATCATAAAAAAACTAGTCTCTGACTTCCCTCCCAAGGAGACATCTATTGTAAATTAGGATAATTAGATATTCCAAGTCATATTTGAGATCAACAACACCTTCTTCTCCCTACTTAGCAATGTAACTCTTGAATTTCCACAAATTCGAATAAAAATGCTTTGATCCAACTTTCAATCAAAATTTGACTTTCCAATGGAAACCATCACTTGTTGCTTTAACTTGGTTCTAACATGATGCTTGATTCATGAACACAAGGATATCTTATGGATATTGGCATCAACATCAACATTATATTGGAGATCCCATTCCATTTTTACTAAATACTTCATATAGATTGCTTGGGTCTTCACCAATTGAACACTTGAAAATCTGCTAAATTGTGGCGTAGCTAAGCTGCTATGTTCTGCTCCGATGCTCTTGATTTTGATGCATATGGATGAAATTAGCATTTAAATTTGGGCTCGATTTCTTTGTAAGCTAACTATGGAATTAAGTGGCCAAACTTCATAGTTTTTACAAAGTTTGTGTGACACATCGCGTGTCTGCAATTGGGCACTTTTATCCTGCATTGTGATGAGTGTCCCACATGCAATGAGCATAATGATTTAGAAAATTTTTCATACACATCTCTCCACCTCTAGAGAAAATGTGTAGTGAGATACTTATGTTGTGGCTACTTGTGAGCTTGGATGTTGGCATGGGCTCTGGCCTTAGCGTTATATGTGTAAGCTTGAGTGTTTCGACACTTTGGTGGTTGGTTAATACAATGGTGAATGAGAATAATACAAAACCAAAATTTTTACATGACCCAACCTTTTGAAATAGGCATGCGTGAAGTTTTAAATAGGACAAAACATTCATTTTAATAATCAAACCTTTCTTTTTCTTTTATTTTAACAAAGGTGAAAATAATTTTTTTATTTTAAATAAACAATATAAAATAGTTTATTTAAAATAAAATGATTTTATAATTAATTTTGTTTTCATATGCATTCTTTAAATAATTGGTTCTATTCCAATAAAGGAAGGGACTTTGCATTTGCATTCTTTAAATAATTGGTTCGATTCCAATAAAGAAGGGAATTTGCATTTGGAATTATTGAAGATAATGAAGATACTAAAGGATTTTGACAAAACAATGAGACCTTATCAAATGATAATTTAAGGTTATAAGAAACTTTGAAAAAGTTAATGATGACTTGATGTAGAATTTGGAGGCTAAAGCAAATTTGACATAAGATGATGAAAACAAAATGAAAACTCTAGGGAAATCACTTTGATGAAAATACTAATAAACACTTGGATAACAAAAATCAAGGTACCTCTTTACATGTGAACTACTAGAATGTACAAATTTTGATGGGGGAAATTAAGGTACCAACAACCATCATCATCATCATCATAAACATCATCATCATCATCATCATCATCATCATCATCATAAACATCATAATCATCATCGTGATAATCATTGTCATCGTCGTCATCAAGAACATCATCTTCATTATAAGCATCAATGTCGTCGTCATCGTCATAATCACCAATCATCATCATCATTATAAACACCAATGCCTTAAGTCCTAACTAAGGATTTTGTGGGGTTGCTGATGATGGCCCACGCACATCATTTAAGGCCACTACAAAACTCTTGTAAAGTGAATATTTGGACTATAAATGTATCAAGGTAACTAGTATGAGGTTTTTTGCATTGATCATTGTTCTTGTGGCCTTGGACAAGGTCTCAAGAGTAAGTAACACCACCATCATATGCCTAAAAGAGGCCTTAGTGTTCAAGGACCATGCAAAGTGAAATTCTAGGGGTATAGGGCCATGAAAAATGCTCAGAACCTACACAAATAACCTCTTTGATTGATATATTCCTTCTCAATGGGGATATGGGTGATATTGGGAATCCTTCATAAATAGGAGTGGGTCTTAGTGCCTTAAGTAGGGTTAGTGGAGTAAACTTGGGCCTTAAGCCCTAAAATAAGATTTTTAAGGACTAGGAACAATGAAAATGGCTTTGAACCTATACATTGGACCTCACTAAAGGATCGTTCACCTCCATATGGGAATATGGGTTCCTTTAGGGGGTTTTGATTACTAGGGATGGATTTTGGTGCCTTGACCATGGTTATGGGAGAAAACTAGGTCAAAGAATGAAACCAAGGCCTTAGGATTTAAATGATTATTTTGAGGGTTAAGATCCATGAATGAGGCCTTAAACCACTATGCAAGACCTTTATTGGAGAAATTTTTCCTTCAAATAGAGATATGGGTGTCATTAATAGGTTGTGAAAAATACATATAGGTATCAAGGTCTTGATCATGGCTAAAGGAGGAAACTTGAGCCATAGGATGAACATGAAGCTTATTTCTGGTCACATCTTTCTTCATAGGTATTTGAAGGAGGTGAGACAGGGTATGGCTTTATGTGTTGCAATGGAGGGGGATGGATATGATTATTAATGGGGAAGATCAATGTGAATAATTGTTTGCAAGTATGTATTGCTTATATCATTAATGTTTAAGAGCATCAATAATTAATAGAGGAAGATTGATATGGTGGGGAGTTGCGACACTATGGGGATAGATGGTTGTGTCATTGTTGATGTTGTGAGACTAATTACATGTGAGGGGACATTTAATTGAAGAAAATTCACAATTTCAAGTACCTATTATAGTTAGAGTCCATCAATATATGCATGGAAATACAAGGATCCAATAGTGAAGGTAAATTCAACCATGACATTATTTTCTTTGTGTGTGTATACACACACACACACACAAAGAAAATAATGTCATGGTTGAATTTACCTTCACTATTGGATCCTTGTATTTCCATGCATATATTGATGGACTCTAACTATAATAGGTACTTGAAATTGTGAATTTTCTTCAATTAAATGTCCCCTCACATGTAATTAGTCTCACAACATCAACAATGACACAACCATCTATCCCCATAGTGTCGCAACCATAGATAGATAGATAGATAGATTATCATTTCTTCCAACATATGAGTTAAAAAGCAAAATTTTGTGTATATATTACCAATACACATGTTGGGCCAGTTCTACATTAATATATAGTACTCTAGCACAATTCATATTAAAATCATAACATATAATGACACATGTTTCTTTGCACTAATCATTTGGATTACTAATGGAAATTTTGACTTTCCAATCACCAATTTAAAATTCAAAGATTTTTTGTCCACGCAATACAAATGTACATATATTTCATCTAGGAATGGATTAGAATGAATTTCAATCCTTTTTATTTGGTGTTCATAACTATATAAATCCTATCTACTTAAAAAATTACTAGACTAAGTAGTAACAATTTTCCATGTACCATGATAAATATTCAACCAATTATTGTCCATAAGAAGGAATCATTATGGAGTCACAAATACTATGTGATATAGTTCATTCCATGAAAAAAATGTGTAGACAAGGTATGAGTTAGTGCCCTACTCCAAAAGGGCATGCAACAACCTTTACACCATTGAAATGTATTCGGGCACAATTTCCAATATTCATTACACAATGAAGATATGGTCAACTAGTATTAGAAGGATACCTATTGAAATCAAGAGAATACAAGGACTTTAGCACATAAATCATCTTCTTCAAACATGATATATAAATTTCCATTATTGCAAGAACATGTACAAAGTAAAGAATTGGTTTCATAATTCTATTACAATTTGTATTGTCTAATTCAAGTCTTTAGCGTACTTTGTGCCAATATAATTTTCTATTATAACACTTGATAGAAAAATTACAAGATGAAATGATTTCATCAAATAATTGGAATAATTTATAGTAACATAAGCCTTTATGAATTCATCATTATCTACAATGTTTAGATTAATACTCTTACCAATTTGTTGTAAAAATTCCTATAAATTTTCTATTGTTTTTTTGTGATCAGGGGAGAAGTATGAGCATTCCCATATAGTTGAGGATCTTACATGTAACTACTCAAACATTGGTCTCTAGGAAACCAAAATTTTATATATACTTTGGTATTTTGTAGGATACTAGTTCAGATGAATATAGGACATATTTCTAGTGCAATTTATAGGACAAATCATAATACAATGCATTGAATCAAGTTAAAGATGGACATAAAGGGACAATTCAAGGAAGTATCACACAACATTCCATCATTGTACCACTCAAAACTCATCAATGACCATTATTAGAACTTTAATCCTTATTTGTGTTTTGATGTAGAGTTTGTATGCCAAAGATTTTTATTTTGGTTCTATGTATTGAGTATATAAATGCTCCATTTAGAGGAGTGACATATGATATCCAAGTATTGGTATTGATTAAAAGGATAAGGTTGATTGAAATATGACATCCAAGTAATGGGTGTTGACTATATGGATAAGATTATGGTTTGACAATCAAATTAGGAGAGTGATAGGAAATACAGAGGAAATAAGGGGGGTGTACAACTTGATGTGTTGGAATGAACTAGCATGGTTCATTATACCAAGCGATATACTATTTTGTATTTATTTATAGTACAACAAGACGTTGCTTAAGCAACATCTATTCGATGCTAATGCTATTCCATCAAAATTTTGTTAACATCGATAGCATAACAGTAGCATTGCACAAATGCCACTTAAGAGACCTCGATTTGAACCACTTTATTAAATATTGTGTAATTACATGTTTTATTTTTATGTATATTTTTACATGTATGTATATTTTATCTTACATATTTCAATGTCATCTTCATGTATATTTTTTTCATTGACTAAAGGACTTGGTAATTTAAGATATGATTATTTATCTTTCTATTATATATAATATGATTATAGAAAAAATTAAAGTTGGCAATGTTTCCATTGCTTATATTCACAATATTATTGATCTAAACAAGGTTTCTACTTGTATATCACATTTTTTTGTCTTACATATAGATGGGTTGTAGAAGCTACATCTCAACAGGTTAGGGTTAAATGAATATTATATTATTTTCAATATTATTATTGTTATTATTTTAATTTCAAATAGTATCTTCCTTATATATTATACCATTCATGGTCTCAAAAAGTAATTGGATGGTATTGGTGACTTCTACAAATCCAATGGATTGAAATTTAACCTTGAAAAAGTGCATGTCATGGATTTAAGTGTTTTTAAAAATACTTCTTTAACATTTAGTGTTTGTTATAAAGGAAATATGTCCAATGTTATGGTCTATCTTATACTTATCCAGGTGTTATTTTTGTCATGCCATCATTTACTACAGACCTTGATTTTAAAATCCATATCAACAAGGGTTATCCTTCAGTACTCTTTTTGGAGTGGCAATGCTCTCATCTTCAAAATCATGATGTCTAGTCTAATATTATCTATGCATATACATGAGATTTGGTGGAATAGAATTTGAAAAACATAATGTTAGTGCATTCAGAGAGTCCATATATTTTCTCTATAAACTCATCAAATCTAAGATATGGGACCCATATGTTTTTATTTTCACATAACTTAGTATTTACCCTTTTTCCATGGGGCTTCTATTCTATAATGTCACCTTCCTACACAAAGATAATTAACTGGATTATTATAGTATTTGTAAGAAAAACTTATCCCATTCTTTTTGTTCAATCTTACATGCATCTCTCTAACCATGGTTATCAACACTCTTGGCCTACATAGGTTATGACACTTTAGTATTGTTTTATCTTTTATATTAAAAATACTATACCATATAGCATCTCTATACATATCCATAACCAATTATGGAGGAGAATTGGAGAACATATCCAAGGTATAATTGTCTTTCACCAAGAGAGACACATTCTCATAAACTATACCAATATTGTTGTATCAATTAAATACACATTGAGAATGATTCTATGATCACTCTAAGATATATGTGGGGCCATCTTTCCCATACCTTTCACTATATCGTATTGTGTAATTTAGAGCTTGTTATCACAAGTTAAGGATGAATATTCAACATCACATACATCATGATAAACATAGGCTATGCAATAACAATATTATGTTAGAACAAAACATCATTTTATCCTATTTATAATATATATGATACCCATGATGTCAATTCCTATTTAGAATAATATCCAAGTTTTCTTCATAGTTCTTGAAAAATGTTTCTTGTAGAAAAAAGGGAAATTATCTATTTTAAGAACCTAATGGATGTAGCTATATGGATATACATATAGTCCAAGTTCAATATGACACCATATCTACTCAGTGCAGAGTTAAGGATACCAAAGAGATAGAGATAACAAGCTTTCCACCTTTAAGGGAGGAGACCAAAGTACCTAAATGAGTGGTGAACATTATGGTTTTTGTAAATATGCATGGGTTATAGGATGGTGTTATGATAGGATATTTATATGTTGCATAGCCATAAGCATAGTTATAAATTTTAAGGCAATAAGGCCACACTTTTAACTAGTGCCACCAATTTAACAATTAGTATAACAGAGATCATCTTCAACATGCTATACCTTAGATAATGATTGATAATTTTGGGGAAATGAAAAGGAATCCTACCTAAGAAAAGAAAATTTATCCCTCGATAAAATTTGTTGCAAAATATTCATGAACACCACCCTTAGCTATCAAGGCACTCCAATTCAAAATTTATTTTTTATTTTCCAATTGGATAACCTAGTTTGAACCACAAGTTGGTCTATAACATCAACTCTTATATTTCACATAGAAAATAAAAAAACTTAATTGACATTGCATGGAAAAAAATAATAAGAGAAACCCACATAAATTTATAAGAATGGTTGATTTGCACAAATAATCATAACTAAATTGTTTTACAAGATGGATGAATTAAAAAATAAATATATGAAATAGAATTAACGACACCTAATAGAGAATAATATTCCATGAGATTCAATTTGCATATACAATAACACAAATTTTCATTCAATTTATTTATTCCATTAATAATTGTTAAGTAGAGATACATTAAATAAGATATATTAAAATTCAATATCATATTGATATTGAACATCATTCAAGTCAACATTTGAGTCATGAAGATCATAATTTGTATATAACCCTTTGAAATCATTGTAAGGATTGTCAAAAGAAACATATACAACATATAGTACTAATTCATCATTGATATAGTCATCATCATCATTGAGATGTGATAAAATGATTGCCTGGTCAAATTGATTCCCCCCTTTGTCTAAGTACACTTATTCCTCCATTTTTCTAGCTACATAGTATACTTCTTAATCCTGAACATATTGATCTTTAGGAAAAGTATACTTTACAAGCCATCCTCTTGGATAAAATATAACAACAAATGATCAACCTGCTCTACCTAGTAGCATTGAAAAAATGCATGCTCACATTGACTTGGAAGTACATAGCGTTCTGTATTTGTATCATAAATATTAGTAATAGTAATGGTAAATCCATTCTCATGACCAATAACTATCCTTTCATTATCTTTGAGAAACAATTTGTACCACCTCACCTTAAATATAACCACTTTAAGGATTTAAAGTCTATATCCAATATGTTTTATAAGTATCGATAGTACCTCAAATATGACATGTCTGGATGTCTATCACCCCTGTCATGAATATTAGTAACCTTTAAAATTGCAATTATACCACTATCACATGTTTTCCTCCTGCCATCCAACTGTTTGGTGGGATATTTTATACCATTGCACCACATAGACTTATGAAGTTTCACTTGCAATCTCAACATGTTATAAATGGATTTTCAAGAATTGGTATGTATATGCATATGATAATTTGTGAGAGAAAAACACTTATGGGATTTGAAATATAAATACAGAAGTTAGATATTCGTTAAAATTCTATCTTTTGCACCATATGTTATATCAATTTCATGCCTAGTAAAATCTATAACATGATCCAAACAAGATTTTATGATTAATTCTACCACCTTATTCCATGATAAGGAATCATAAAATTATTGACATATTTATATCCATATCTCCATCCAATCAATATTATTTGCAACATATTAATGAATGGTATCCCATTCTATAATACCTAGAACATTGAAAAAACAATATTTAATTAAACAACTAAGCTACTAACCAATCTACCTGAATAATGTATGGAGATATTAAATACATTACGCAGATTTTACCTTTCACTTTTCTCCATATTCCTATCCCCAACAACACCTCCCCTTTAAATTTGTTGGTGGAATTAGCTTCCCAAAGGAGTGACAATATCCCTTTTAAATTTTTTGGTGGAATTGGCATCCCAAAGGGGTGGCACATCCCTATCACCCACTACTTGGGGTATATAATCACTAAAATATATAGTGTGGATTGATATAGCATGTAGCTTTCAAGCATCAATATTTATATTTTTGGACATGATATTTTTCTAACTAAGGACTTCAATGCTTTCAAGTGCCTCTCCACAAACCACATTGACCTTGTGCATACAAGTCCACCTATTTTAATCTCTTCCACTAGGTATATGATATAGTGTTCCTATGCATTGAAAAAGGTTAGAATGAGATACTTTTGCATCTCACACATTAGTTGGGGAATTTCTCTTTTCCAATACTTGATATATTCTTTGTGTATTTATTTAGAGAACAACCACCTACAAGTGAAAATAAATTTGATGTGTCAACATTAAAATATATAACGAAATAAAAGCAAGTATTGACAATGTACCTTCTTTATGTTGTTGTCAAATATATGTCAGCCATGGGTTTTAGCCCCACCGAAATCAGCTTGCTTTTTAATATATTATTTATGTTTGAAGAAAAACCAATGGGAAATTTTATCTTCCATACAACCTCTTTTACTGCAGCCCTCTCTTTATTTGTTAATAACCATGGAAGATTGGTGGAATTTACACTCCTGTAGCAATGATTCAAATGTTGCAATACTTTGTATTCCTTAATGTCACTAATAAATTTTGAATTTTTTTCTTTGTTATTCCTCCCATCTATAATTTTCCACAAGAACTTTATGACATTTTTTCCAATATTGATTGTGTCAAAAACAAGAGCTACTTATAGGTGTTAATGGTATGGAAACTGGTGGAATTAGGTAGTGTATCATTTCAAACCCCGTGGAAGCTGAGCATGATGACCTTTGAGAAGTATCCATGAAATATTTTTTTTATTAATCATGGTAAGTATGGAAATCTAAAAATAAATACAAGTGACAAATAATGAAGTAACTACAAACAAATATTGCTTACCATGGATCTTTTTAAATGTTTTTTTCCATAGTTGAGGCGTCATTATTCATGGTTTCTTCTTGCTATTGTCCTTCCCATGAATGTAATTTTTTTTGCAATCTGATACATATCGTCCTCTTATGGAGAAATTTCCTAAAATCATTGTACACCTCCTTTCATAAATTTCTTGAAAATCTATATATTGTGCTTGGACCACATACTACACATGCATATTTTCCCTTTGCTCGAATCCCTGCAAGTTATGGAATAATGTTAATATATAGAATTCCATAATTATAAAAAGATGTACAATAATATATGAAGCATATGTGTGTGTGTGTGTGTGTGTGTGTGTGTGTGTGTGTGTGTGTGTGTGTGTGTGTGTGTGTGTGTGTGTGTGTGTACATATACATACATACATACATACATATATGTGTGTGTGTGTGTGTGAATATTACCTGCCACAAAAATGTGTGAGACCAGGTTCATCATGAATTGTCCATGTAAGTATTCCATGGAACTGGAATTTTTTTTGGCCTATAAGTTTGGAGATGCCATACATACTGATGTTGACCCATAATTTTAAAATTTTATCTAAAAGAGGCTCAAGATATACATCCATGTATTTAGCTAGTGCTTACCTAGTAGTCTTTTTAAAAGTAACATACATAATTAATAAGTTATTGTACATGCTAGAATGAAAAAAATATTACTTAAGTTGAGTTAAAATTATTAAAAATTAGTACCTAGAACAATTAATACCAATATGACGTGATCCCTTTTAATTTTCATCCATGGGGGAAGGTTATTATTTATCACAAAATCTACCCAAGCTGAGTGATTGGTTCTGATCTTTCTAAATGGATTAACACAATCAACTACCAGCGAAAGTATAACATTACTTCGTTCTTCTTTAAAAAATGGACATCTTTCCTCAATGTCTCTGAAGTCATAACCATCTCTAGCCATTAGTATGGTACCGTGTTCACTTTTGTTTTGTGCATGGTAATCCATAAATTCTACAATGTTTTTACACTTGAACAATCGTTGAAAATATGAAATTATCAGGATATGACTAGGAAATTTTTGGGGCACCTTAGTTTTTACTTGATCAGTACAATATCTACTAATGTCATATTAAGAGCACTCCCTCTTTGATTCATGTTGTTTGTAATATATGATATGATCATTAGGACATGCATTGATTGTGTTATACACCATTCCTAAATATTTTAGAATGACACACATTTCATTATATGTGTGAGGTAAAGTATTTGACGGTGGTAGAAGAGTATCACCTAATAGTCTAAAAACTAAAATTAAGGGGAAAATCATAATTATTGGATTATATACAACAATGATAAATACAATAAATTGCAATAACAAATAGATAAATATTGCATAATTTAACAATTGTTCCATTCTAGTGTTTGAAATACCATTCATGACCTTCAAATTGACTACCAACAAAAGAGAGGAGATAAGACTTTCCTTTGAGTGTTTGTATAAGTATTTTTTTCTTAGCAATAATAAATACGTCATGAATATTTTCATATATCTCTCTCACAGGTTCATTCTCATTTTTGTTAACAAATGTGTGATAGATGAAACTATTGATCCCTTCATTATCAATAATATTGTGGTCATTTTATTCTATTGTATCAACCTTAATGTCAACACGCTCACCATCTTTAGTATGAATTGTAGCAAGTGTATTTCCAAGAATTGGTGGTCTTATTTGTATAATAATTATGACAAATATATCCAATTAATATCTAAATAGGAACCAATAACAATATTATTAAAAAATGAGAAAAAATGATATATTACTAGGGGATGATATTATTTTCCACCTTCCATGTTCCCATTCTTTAAGAAATGTTTCATAGATGTCTCCCTAACAAATATTCTTTTTTATACCTTTGCATTATGTACAAGGGAAATAACATTTTCCATATCTTGAATGCATGTGATGTGAAATCAACTTCGTTATCTTAACTTAATTTATTTATCTTCTTCTCAAGAGATTCTCTACATGGGACTTGAATTCTTTGAACTTGCTAAACACGTCATTTTTTCTTTCTTTCAAGAATTAGATCCAATTTTTATGTTAGTAACCATCTATCAATGAAACATAATATATGTAACCTCTAAGTGATTTTGATGAAATCAGTCCACACACATCCAAACGTACAATGTACATGATTCCTTTTTCTTTGTTGTCACTACTTGGAAATGGAATTTTCACATTCTTGCATTGTGCACATCCCTTCCATATACCATCATGATTCACTTGAACCTCTAGTATACCTATGAAAATGTTACTTATAATCGGTAATTCTTTGTAGTGTATGTGAGAAAGTATTCTATGTCATAGCTCACTCGGATTTACTTTTCTATGTATCAATGCTCAATCTGAGTGTCCCTTCAACTTGTACATGTATCCCTCTTGAACACCAATCACAACAAAATTATCAATAGTCTTTCCCTTTGGCCACATGAGAACTTGTCCATCAATGAAAGAAACTCTATATACACCTTCGTGTAATTCTGATATGGAGATGTGATTATTCTTTAAATAAGGTACATACAATAAAACTTTCATCTTCATAGAATTTTTAGAATCTAACTTGTACAAGGCTTCTCCTACCCAGTTTACGAGATGTTGATAACAATCGCCAAGCTTCACCTTATGAGGTGAATAATTTTGAACCAAATTTATGAGAGAATTCTTGTAGCCGAACATGTGCTTAGGAACACCACTATCAACAAGCCATGTGCCACTTCCATGTTTGATTGTCCCCATAAGAGATGATATTAACATGTATTCTTCGTTTGAATCATATTATCTTGATTTATTCTAAATAGGTTCATCATCTTCTACGGTATGAGAATTATGTCTTTGTTATTTCATTTTCTAATATGATCTTTTACTTGAGGATAGTTTCTTGCAAGGTGTCCCATATTCTGGAATATGTAGCATTTGTAATTTGAGTAATCTTTTTTAGTCTTCCATGTCTTCTAAGATTTATTGTGGGAATAGGATTCTTTTTTTGTTTTCCCTTTTCCTGCATGTGCTTGTAGTGCTTGATATTCATCATCAACCATGTTTTCTTCTCTTACTAACAATCTATATTTTTCTTGTGTGCACTCTTCCCATAATCTGCCAAACTCTGCTAGCTTCCTTCTGGAATAAATTCCCTGAATAAATGATTCCCAAGACCTTGTGAGACCATTTAATGTAGTCATCACTGTCTCATGTTCATCAAATTTTTATCCATTGGATTCAAGTTATTCTTTAGTTTGATATGCCTTTGTGATGTATGATTGAAGAGATTTTGAATTCTTCATTTTGACATTCTTGAGATGTTTCCTCAATGTCATCTTCCTGTTCATATTCTTTCCCTCAAAAACCTGGAAAATGACTCAAACATCTACTTTGGAGTCTGTAATGATGAGACATGAGGGATAAAGTGGTCCTTTATAGAACTTGCTATGATTCTCTTTTCCCTAACCACGTTCTTGTTGTGCCTTTCCTTAGCCTCATATTTATATGGTTATGTAGCCTCTTCTTCAACATATTTTTCCAAATCATTTTCTGATAGAATGAGAAGCACCCTATACTTCCATGCTTAGAAGTTACCAAATCCTTCAAGATTCTCATCAATCTTGGTGGTTTTTGTCCATTTGTCGAAACTTAAAAATACGACGGAGATGAAATTTTTCATAAAGGGAATTGTGATTTACCATTCAATGTGCTATGCCAAGGTGATCTCCACAAGCCAAAATCAACTCCAATGTCATCCTGAAAATCTACTTAACATCTAGCATAGGGTTTTATGAGATAACCATAATTTTCAAACTTTGAATATGGAGAATTTGATCCTGGGAGAAGACGTGATTTCCCAAGGTGAGTTGAGAAAACGTTCTTTTATTCCAAAACTGAGATCAAAACATTCCAAAAATGGATACCCTAACTTCTGTAGTTTCAGTAGGATTTAGGTCAAAACTGAAATTCCACCAAATTGATGTTGGTCTCCACAGAAAGATGTGCTCTCCTAGGGAGAGTTAATAAATCCTCCTTTCCTTCAAGATTTGTGGATGTAAACCCTAGAAATAAGAAGCCCTAGTTTCCGACAATTGCATCCATTGTAATGACTTCTTGCAGCAGAGCGGTGATACCATGTTGAAATTTTACTTAAACATTTATGTTAGTCAAATCTATTTAGACTTTAATTTAATATCATAATAACTACATGCATAAATATCACTGAAAGAAATAAATTTACCACATACACAAATATTTATCTCAGGAAACACTATCAGGGAAGAAAACCCAACAAAAATTCTTTAGTATAGATTAGTAAACAAAGTACAATGTCAATATAGTGAAGAGCTAAATATCTCTCATTGAAAGATACCACAAAGATAATATAACCCCAAAAATATTAGTCTTCCTCCAGGTGCTACTACTCTATCTCTCTTGTGTACTTGTCTCACTGGCCTTAGTGAACTTGTTTGTTGTCCAATTGAGGAGTGTGTCACCCTCTATTTATACTTTTTCTAACTAACTTTTTCACTGTAGGGCCAACTTCACTCGGTGACTGGGACGAATTTTTCTGGGAATTTTTACCCAGTGTTTACTATGGGGCCTACTTGTCTATTTTCACTGCTAGAATCTTTTGGTATGACATAAGAATATCTTTCAAAGCTACATAAAATAATAGAAAATACCATCATAGGACAAGAAGAAGCCAAGTTGTTCTTTACTTATGTGTGGGTATACTTTGGGTTATGAAGTTGCATTATCTTTTATCATGATAGTTTTTTTGGGAATATTTTGGATAACACTTTGGGAAAGGGTGGACACCAATTTGAGGTACTATATTGCAAACAAACATATTTTTTTAGTTGAATTTTGGTACAATTACTAAGAGGTTATAAAAACAAACATCTAAAAACATGGGGTAAGCAACTTGTTTACACTCAACACTCTTCTAATAGAGCGCTCCATTCATCCAAAAATAATTCTCCCTTAAAACTTGCTTAATATATTTACCTCCCCTTACCTTTTTACATGATGTATGGACAACAAAAGGAAGGAGAGGTAGAGATTCCTAGAGAAGTGAACATGTAAAGTTGATTCATAGAAATAATAATCCAAAAACACTTAAAAGTGTAAGAACGACTTGAGAAAATCCAACAAAATTATAAAGTTAGACATAAACAGTAAAATGTGGCGACAAATTCTATGTTGTAGAAAAGGTACCACTTTATACCCACAAGGAATGCTTGCAAGAATAAAGGATTAATTTATGTAGAAAGGATTAAAGTATTAAAGCATTGAGGATGGTTATAAGGAATACCTTATTGAAAGGGATTGTGTGGTCCTTGTATATACTAATTAATTAAGAAAAGATGCTCCATATTGTCCTTTGTTCCTTGATATATTTCTTTTAGACCAAGTAATGAAGGACATTTGCGTGTTTGATGGTATTCCTCACAAATCCCACATATTTCCATTGTGTTTAAAGGGAATTCATTTCTTGCATTTCCTTAAATTAAGGGAAAAATATCCAAGGATTTTCATACTTTTATTGTTTCTATTTAACCTCCATGGTATCCCTTCGCAAATCAAATGGATGCAATATATTAGTTTTCATATCCTCTAACAAATTTCTTATTTCATTTTTAGTAAGAGTTCAAGACATAGAATTTGGTAATTGTGGGACAATGTTTCTACCACCCCTACTCTTGTTTCTGTTAATTTGGAATATTTTTTGAACACTTTATTTTATCTCTTCATAGCTCAATTAGAAGATATACCCATTTGCAAGAAGGCTTAAAGTTTTGATTAGATATTATCTTACTCCTCTAAGGAGCACAATTTTCGGAGACTCTTCATCTGTCCTACATCCATGACTTCTTATATAACCATATTGAAATATCTCTTTGTAGTCTTTGAGGGACTCATTTTATCTTTGAATCATTATTATTATTTCACATGTAATGTCCCTATACCCCATAATGTGGAATTATTAAAAAATTTGCTTCAAGAACCCATGTTCTCCTTTTGAAACACAGTGCATGGCCATTAACACACTCTTCAACATTCAATATCAGGCTAAGAAACCATTATATAAGTTGTTCCACCCTTGACAGATCCATTATGCGACTAGAAACACCTTTTCCGCACTGAACCTTTCCTTTCTACACTCCTCCCTCCACTCTCTCAATTTTTCCTTTACATTACAGAATCCAAGAACTAGGAGCACAACTTGTGGCATAAATATTCAACTCACATTCTGCCTTCCATGTTCTTCCCTTCCACCTTCCTCCTCTGGAAATCAGAAGTCAGAAAAATAATTTTTCGATGAAATCGTTTGATGTCCTTCTGCCTTTCACCTTCGGAACTCAGAAGCTAGAAACATAACCTTTCAATGGAATCGTTTAATAGCCTACCACCTTCCACCCTTCTGTCTTCCACCTTCGAAACTCAGAAGTCAGAAACATAACCTTTTGATAGAATTGTTTAACGACCTACTTCCTTCCGCCTTCTGCCTTCGAAACTCAGAAGTTGAAAACATAACCTTTCAAAAAAATTACTCAGCCACGTTCCTCCTTCCTCCTTTTTCATTTTCTCCATCTAGTGTGAAACTCATGGATCAGAATACTATTAAACGATAGAATCCTCTATCCATGGTTCTGCCTTCCGCATTCCACCTGTTTTCCCTCTAGTGCAGAACAAGAATAGGAAGAATGAGTTTTTCCTTAGAAATTTTCCTCATGTTTCTACTTCTGCCCTCTACCTCCCACAGGCAGATCCCGGGGTGTGGAAAAACCACATTCTTACTTGTTTCAACTACTCTTTTCTGATTTTCGCCTTCTTCCTTCCTTAGGCTAATTTCAAGGGGCAGAAACGCTAAGTCAGATGCATTCTGACTTTGTAACAGGATTCTATCCTCCATGTACTTAAAAAAATGCATGAAAACATACAAGGCATAAAAAAATGCAAATGAAGGAACATTCATCAACAGTAAACTCTACTAAAACATTGAAATCATTCATCATATTCATTCATTCATAAACAACTACATTGCATAAACAAGAATGACAAAGAATACTTATCTTGATGATGGAGTTGTCCTGCAACTAGCTATATCGTTGCAACGTTCCACCAAACCATAGTCCAGTGTGTTCATTAATCTCTCAACATCACTGCCAACCCCGAGCTGAGCATGATTTCCATAAGGAACTAGGGAACAACAGGCTCACAAATAGCCAACACACATCAAAACAAATTAAAACCAACCTATAGTTGGGTTTCTCAGCTTGCTAAAGAAATGACTCACACCTGGTCAATTGCTCACCACAACTTAGCCAAACCAACCAACAGTTGGGATTATCAGGATGCTAAGGAAATGGAAAGGTAGAATTGCTAAGCTAGTGAGCTCAACCATAGAGCCATGAACACCTACACCAGATCTATCTAGCTTATCATTTTACAATACCTACACACCCAACACAAGTAAATATTCCCTTCACTGCTACACAATTCCCTCAGTCAATACCTTCCATTCTAGTGCTCTTCAAGGTGTGCATAAAGTAATTTTCAACCCCTCTTGATCTGTTTGTGAGGTTCCTCTCTTCACTAGGTTTATCATCCAATTATGGGCCTCTTCTAGTCCTATGTCTTTCAGACCAAAAGAAGAATGCACATCACAAAAACCCATAAGGAAAACACAGCCACATAGGATTCACTCTGTAACACAGAAAAAATAGGGTTTACTTGCATAGCACAATGTCACTCAAACAAACACTGCAGAACCACACTTCCGCAAATCAAGATAGTCGAAACACCACCTTGCGCGTCTCCATAACAATCCTGAATGAAAAAATGATTAGGGATCCTCAACAACAATGCTTAGGAACAACAAAAACTTTCCCCAAACTAAGGAAAGATGGAGTGGCACACATCATGTGATTCCTTGCATTAGAAGCGAGATCGTGGCTTCCCATACTGTAGACTTGCAGGTTTTATCAAACACACAATCATACTTCCATTTCTTGGTTTTCCCAAGGAATTAAATTCCTCAACCAACTTCTAGAAGAAATGAATGATTGAGGACAAAGGACAAAAAGATAGTTGAGGGTTCATGGGTTTCCCCATTGACATCTAGTCACACCCTATTGGCTCAGGGGGTTTGACTAACTCCCCTCCATATTCCTTGTGAAATCATGCCACCATCTCTTTCATGTTGTAGTCCCATAGCTAGCTTTGGTATTTTATTCATTGCATATTTACATGATATATCAAAATATATACTATGCTTGACTTAGCACTATCACCATAGGTATCAACCTTGATCACCTATACACAAAAACCAAATCAAATGAAGGGCCTTGGCCTTGAGATCCTCACCATGATTTACATACAATATATACATCATGTACAATTTCAATACCATGGGGTCAAAAATTGGGGCATTACATTCCCGTCCCCCTTGGGGTCAAAATAGGGGTATTACATCACATGTGGTGTTTTCGGATTTACAATCATCCATAGGTCTCACTCATAGATTTTGGAAGCATTGTCTGATATTTCCTATCTTCTCACGTGAATATTCTCTACTCTAGTTGTTTCTCTCAGTGTTTGTCTTCTCGGTCACAATTCAACTCCTTTATACGTGTTTCTCTTCTTAGGACTACTATGCCCGAGTGATAATGAACTGTGAACTGACATCGCATGGGAGGGAACAAAGAAATGTCTTATTTATTAATTTATTTATGTATTAAGTTGTGCATTATTTTAATGTGTGTGTGTGTGTGTGTGTGTGTGTGTGTGTGTGTGTGTGTGTGTGTGTGTGTGTGTGTGTGTGTGTGTGTGTGTGTGTGTGTGTATANAACACACACACACACACACACACGTATTGAAAAATAACTTTTAATTTAAAAATAAAAACTAGATTTGATTTAAAAATAAATTTTGATTAAAAAATTTAAGTTAAAAATTTAATGATGATGATGATACTGATATTAGTGATGATGATGCTAATGATATTAGTGATGATGACAATGATGATTTTGACAACTATATCATCATCATCGATGTTGTCATCACGACCATCATTGTCATCATAGAGATGATGAAGATCATCATCATTAGAAACAACAACATCATCGTCATGTTTAGTAGAATCATCACCATCATCACCATCCCCATAATAATCATTTCCATCATCATGATCATCGCTATCATCATCATCAACATCATCATCATGATCATCACTATTCATCATCATAATCATCATAGACAACAACATCATCATCATCATAGACAACATCATCATCATCACCACCATTTTAATCATCAATGTTGTCAACATCATCTCTAATCATTATAATCATCGTAATCATAATCATCATCATCATCACCAATACCATCACCATCTTGATCATCATTGTCATCATCATCATCATGATAATCATTTTCATATTCATGATAAGAATAATCATCTTCGTCATTGTCATCATCATCATAAATAACAACAAAAACAACATAATCATCATCATTATCATCATCACCATATTGATCATCATCGTCGTCGTAATTATCATTGTTATCATCATCAACATCATCGTCATCATCATCATCATAACCATCCTAATCATCATCATTATAATCCTTGGCAAGAGCATTGTCATCATCATCATCATCAAGGACATCATTGTCATCATAAGCATCATTGTTGTTTTCATCGTCATAATCACTAATCATTATTATCATTATAAACACCAATGTCTTAAGGCCTAATTGAGGATTTTGTGGTGTTTCTAATCATGGCCCATGCACATAATCCAAGGCCACTATACAACTCTTGTAAAGTGAAAATTTGGCCTATAAATGTCTCAAGGGAACTAGTATGAGGTTTTTTGCATTAATCATGGTTATCGTGGCCTTGGACAAGGTCTCAAGAGGAAAACCACCACCATATGCCTAAAAGAGGCCTTAGTGTTGAAGGACCATGCAAAGTGAAATTTTAGGGGTATAGGGCCATGAACAATGCCCAGAACCTCCACAAAGAACCTATTTTATTGATATTTTCCCTCTCAATGGGGATATGGGTGATATTGGGAAGTCTTCATAAATAAGAGTGAGTCTTAGGGCCTTAAGTAGGGTTAGTGGAACAAACTTGGGCCTTAGTCCCTAAAATAAGCTTTATGAGGACCAGCCACAATGGAAAAGGCCTTGATCCTCTACATTGGACATTGTTAAAGGAACATTAGCCTCCATATGGGAATATGGGTTCCTTTACGGGGTTTTGGAGCCTTGACCATGCTTATGGGAGTAAACTAGGTCAAATGATGAAACCAGGGCCGTAGGATTTAAATCAATATTTTGAGGGTAAAGAGCCATGAATGAGGCCTTGAACCACTATCCAATACCTTTATTGGGGATATTTTTCCTTCAAGTATATATATGTGTGTCATTAATAGGTTGTGAAAACCACATATGGGTCTCAAGGTGTTGTCCATGCTTAAAGGATGAAATTTGACCCATAGGATGAACATGAAGCTTATCAATGATCACATCTTTCTTCATAGGTATTTTAAGGAGGTGAGATAGGGTGTGGCCTTATGTTTTGAAATGGAGGGGGATGGAGATGATTCTTAATGGGGAAGAGCAGCGTGAATAAGTGTTTGCAAGGATGTATTTCATATATCATGAATTCTTAAGATCATCAATAATTAATGGAGGAAGGTTTATAGGGTGGGGAGTTGCAACACTATGGGGATACATGTTTGTGTCATTGTTGATGTTGTGAGACTAATTACATGTGAGGGGGTATTTAGTTAGAGAACATTCACAATTTCAAGTACCTTTTTTAGTTAGAGTTCATCAATATGTGCATGGAAATACAAGGATCCAATTGTGAAGTTAGATTCAACCATGCCATTCTATATCTATATATATATATATATATATATATATATATATATATATATAACCATTTATTCCAATATATAAGGTAAACAAGCACATTGTTTGTATATATTCCCAACACAAGTGTTGGGCCAATTCTACATTAATATAGAGTACTCTAGCACAATTTATATTAAACCTATAACATATAATGACATAAGTTTCTTCTCACTAATCATTTGGATGACTAATGGAAATTTTAGCTTTCCAATCACCTAGTTTCAAATTCAAATATTTTCTTTCCACGCAATACCAATGCACATATATTTCATCTAGGAATGGATTAGAATGAATTTCAATCCTTTTTATTTGGTGTTCATAACTATAAAATCATGTCTAATTACAAAATTACTTGTCTAAGTAGTGATGATTTTCCATGTACCATGAGAAATATTCAATCAATCATTTCCCACAATAATTGATCATTTTGGAGTCACAAGTACTGGGCGATACAGTTCATTCCATGAAAAAATGTGTATGCAAGGTAAGAGTTGGTGCCCTACTTCAAAAGGGAATGCAATCACCTTTACACCATTGAAAGGTATATAAGAAAAATTTCTAATGTTCATTACACAATGAAGATATGGTCAACTGGTATTGGTAGTTTACCTATTGACATCAAGATAATACAAGAACTTTAGCACATAAACCATCTTCTTCAAACATGATATATAAATTTCCATTACTACAAGAACATGCACAAAATGATGAATTGGTTTCATAATTCTATTACAATTTTGTGTTGGCTAATTCGAGTCTTTAGTGTAATTTGTGCCAATGTAATTTCCTATTATAACACTCGATAGAAAAATTACAATATGAAACGATTTCATCCACGGAATTGGAATTTGATCATCCTTTATATCAACATAAGCCTTTGTGAATTTATAATTATCTATAATTTTCAGATTAAGACTCTTTCCATTTTGTTGTAAAAATTCCTATAAAATTTCTAGTGTTTTGTTGTGATTAGGGAGAAGTATGAACATTCCCATACAGTTGAGGATCTTCCATGTCACTACTCAAACATTGGTCTCTAGGAAACCAAAATTCTATATATACTTTGATATTTTGTAGGATACTTGTTGGGATGAAGATATGACATAATTCTAGTGCAATTTATAATATTAGGACAAATCATAAGACAATGTATTGAATCAAGTTCAAGATGGACCATAGACAATGCATATAATTTTATTTCCATTGATAAAGGGACAATTCAAGGAAGTATCACACCACATTCCATAATTGTAACACTCATAGCTCATTAATGACCATTTTTTGAACCTTGATCCTTATTTGAGTTTTGATTTAGAGTGTGTATGCCATTTTATTTCAATTTTGATTATATGTCTAGAGTATGTAAATGCTCGGTTTAGAGGAGTGCCATATGACATCCAAGTATTGGTATTGTTTAAATGGATAAGGTTTATTGACATATGGCATCCAAGCAATGGGTATTCACTAGATGGATAATATTATGGTTTGAAAATGAAATTAGGAGAGTGATAGGAAATGTAGAGGAAACAAAGGGATATACAACGTGTTGTGTTGGAATGAACTAGTATGTTTAATGATACCAATCATTATACTATTTTTTTTTTGTAGTTCAAGAAGATGGTTCTTAAGCAACATCTATCAAATGCTAATGCTATTCTATTAATGTTTGGTTAACATTGATAGCATAGCAATAGCATTCGACTGATATCACTTAAGCAACCTCGCTATGAACCACTTTAATAAATATTTTGTCATTACATGTTTTATTTTTATGTATATTTTTACATGTATGTATATTTGATCTTACATATTTCAGTGTCATCCTCATGCATATTTTTTTCTTTGACTAAAGGACTTGGTCATTTAAGATATAATTATTTATCGTATTATTATATAGAACATGGTTATAGAAAACGTTAAAGTTGGTAGTATTTCCATTTCTTATATTCACAATATTATTGATGTAAAAAAGGTTTATCTTTGTATATCACACTTTTTTGTCTTACATATAGATGGGTTGGATAAGCTACATCTCAACAGGTTAGAGTCAAATGAAGATTATATTCTTTTCAATATTATTATTGTCGTTATTTCAATTTCAAATAATATCTTCCTTATATCTTATACCAGTCTCAAAAAGTAATTGGATCGTCTTGGTGACTTCTATGAATCCAATGGATTGAAAGTTAACCTTGAAAAATGTATGTTATGGATGTTAGTGTTTTAAAAAATACTTCTTTAACAGTAAGTGTTTGTTATAAATGAAATGTCCAATGTTATGGTCTATATTATACTTATCCAGGTGTTTTTTTTGTCACACCATCATTGAATATGTGTTAAATTTGAGCATATAGATCTGTAGAAAAACACACAACTCACAAAGAAGATCTCACAATTTACTCAGCCATTGAAGAATGAAACAGTGCAAAAGGCTTGCACCTGTCAATGTTTTCATTAATAAAAAAAGTAATCCAGATAATAATTACAATGATGTAAAATGGCTTTAATAGCCACAAGCAATTCAAATCCACATGAGGAAGTTCGAATTGATGACTCTACTTGACTGTAGGTAACCAAGACTTGTCTAAATCACAATTGGAGTTCTAAAACACAACTAACTGTTACATTTAGTATTAAATAATGGTTAACTGACTGTGGTAGGTGAGAAAAGCGCCCCACATGTGTGAAATTAATTAAACCATTATTTAACCGAATGTAACTGACTCCTAACTTTTCTTGACTAGTCATCAACTGAAGTTAAGGACCAAGTAGTTAACTGTCCTTGTCTAAATCATAACTGGAGTTCTAAAACACAACCAACTGTTACATTTAGTATTAAATAATGGTTAAATGACTGTGGTAGGTGAGAAAAATGCCCCACATGTGTGCAATTAATTAAACCATTATTTAACTGAATGTAGAGAGCTAGAACTGAATGTAACTGACTCCTAACTTGGCTTGACTAGTCATCAACTGTAGTTAACTGACCTTGGTTGGTTTCGGCACTTCCAGTTGCTTCCTAAATTGTAGGGATTGATCTAGGAGACTCCTAAACTTATGAAATCAAGTGCAATAAGTGGTAGTGAGCCTCAATTAGTGTTCCCCACACTTTGGTAACTGAAATATGTGCCCCAATTAGGTTAAGTTTAACCAATGGTGCTAATGACTATAAATAGATTGGATGGACTCCCGATTTAGACATGACTCCCGATTTAGACATATGACCAAA